>RCUC01107687.1:0-59710 GCA_003697995.1 Taxidea taxus jeffersonii
TCAAGTATTTGCATAACCTACTTATACAATATTAGAAATATTAAATTTGAAAAAATAAGTTTTCCCATATGTCAGATTTAAAACAGTCATTGCTTACCAAGCACAAGGTACTAAGAGTACTTTGTTTTTTAGTCCTCGAACAGCCTTATAAAATAAAATATTTTTTAATTTCACTGTTATACACAATGAAACCAAAACAAGGAGCTTGAATAGCTTTTACACGGTGCAATGAAGAGTCAAAATCAGACTGCAGATTTCAGAGCTTTGTAGCTAATACTCAGCACTGCCTCATAGTCATTAAACAGTGTGCAGCATTATTATTCACAATTCCCTAAGCACTCAATAAATACCTTAAAATAAATAGATGAATGTTCTCTATTTTATGGCATATAAATGGATCTCAAGCATACATGCCTGTGTCAATGAGTGTGCCTATTAGTGATGGTGAAATGGTTAAAGAGAAAAAAATCTGATAGAGAACATTAAAATAGTTAAATAGGAAGTTCTATGGTATTCACGGTGCTGCATTGCGTATGTGGACAAAAGTTTACTTTTAATACTGGATCCCAAGTTTTGGCCCAAAGAAAAGAAATAAACCTGCTCATTGTTGCTTTATGTCAAAGAATGCACAGGCTAAACACATGGGCAAATGACCAGAACATACAATCTTCCCAAGAGGGCAAAGCTAGTCCCTGGGTCTACAAGCAAATAAGTGTCAGAAATTTTGCAGAGCATACTGATGAGATCTCTTTAGTGACATAATAAAGAAAAAACACTGTACTTAAAATGAATTTTTATTTAAAAAAATAAAGATTTTATTTATTTATTTGAAAGAGGGAGAGCGCATAAGAGAGAGCATGAGCAAGAAGAGGGGCAGAGGGAGATGGAGAAGCAAGACTCCCTGGTGAGCGGTCATTAAAGACTTGTCATCTACTCATGATTTCAGAGTAGCTTGAAACAGAAAAATATTTAATAACTAAAAGTGTAGGATTAGGTAACAGCAAATAGGGGATGATAAAGAAATAAAGAATCATGTCCTCGAACCTGAACCTGAGGTTGTATAGTGGTATGATTTACTTAGCTAGAGAACATTGGAGAGTAGTAGAAAGCTTATGAGTTCATTTTTGGACATGTTTGATTTCAAACGCTTGTAAATCACTCAGGTAGAGATAATACTTGGTTTGGGTCTATACATCAGGAATTCAGGAAAGATGTTTGATCTGGAGATGCAAATGTGTAAGTCGTCTGCATACATCCATGAATATGGATAAGAATACCTGAGAAGGAATAATGAGGAAAGAAGAAAATCTAGGAGAGCAAACTTTATGAATTTAATCATTTCAAGTTAGATATCACAGAATTTGGCAAAAAATAAAAAGTAAGAAGAAAATCGGGTAAGAACTAACTATGTCATAGAAGACAAGGGAAATAATAATAGAGTAACTCGTATATAGCCAGCTACGCAGAATGCTACCAAGACATTATAGAAGATGAGGATACAAATAATGCAAAACAGAAGCCATAGCCAGGATTATTCTTATCATTGTCCATGGCTGCCCACAAGATCTTCAGGAAAGATAAAGTCAAAATTTATTTCAGAACTCTACTGTATAACTACATATACATACATATACAAGTATATATATAAATGTTATACATATATATACAAATGTTATACATATATATAAATGTATGAATTGGATCTACATATATCCAATAAGGGAAAAGATCAACAAATTGGATACATTCGTTTGGGAAATTCTGTTCAATGAGACATCATTAGACAAATGTCAATGCAAGCTATAGGGTGAGAAATGATATTTACAGTCCATATGACTGACAGAAGGCTCAAATACAACGTATGTTAGGACCACTTAAAAATCAACAAAGGAGGGGTGCCTGGGTGGCTCAGTGGGTTAAAGCCTCTGCCTTCAGCTCGGGTCATGATCCCAGGGTCCTGGGATCGAGCCCCGCATCGGGCTCTCTGCTCGGCAGGGAGCCTGCTTCCCTTCCTCTCTCTCTCTGCCTGCCTCTCTGTCTGCTTGTGATCTCTGTCAAATAAATAAATAAAATCTTTAAAAAAAATCAACAAAGGAAAAAAAATCAACAAAGGATAATCGAATTAAAAAAAATAACAGCAACAACAACAACACAACAACCTGGCAATCACCTCCACAACCTCACAAAACAGATAATCAAATGTCCAATAAACATATGAAAAAAGTTGTCAATCCCATGATAAATCAGAAAAATGTACATTAGTATCATAATGTGGTACCTTTATGAACTCAGCAGAATGGCTAAAAAAGAGACCAACAGTTGCAAGTTTTGGTGAGGTTATGAAACAAAGAGAAGTCTCACACACTGCCAGTGGGCATAGGAAATATTAAAAATACTAGGGTGAACTGTTAATATTTGCTACTGAATATTTTCTACTAGTATGGTCCATGGCCCAGCAATTCTACTGCTGGTTTTATTTCCTATAGTAACATATGCACAAGTCCACCATAAAAGAATGTTCATAGCAGCATTATCCATAATGGCCCAAACTGGAAACAACTCAAATGACTGATGTTTTTCCAGCTCTTCCTGATTCTAATATCTCTCTTATAAAGTCTGCTCATTTTTCAATCATATGTCAAAAGAATGATGTCGTCTCTCATATATATCACATCAAATCACTGATATTAAGGGATCTCTTCTTACCCAAATCAGAAATAACTTTAAGTAGGTAAAAGATGTGTCAGAGTGGAGCAGGTAAGCAACACACACACAGAAAACAAATCATCGCTGGTTGGTTCATCGTTTGCTCTTTGTCCACCCAATACAAGCTACAGGGCTGACACCTGTGGAAATCTGGGAAGCGTTACAAGAATGAATGTGGAGATGTGGAAGAAAGAGAGAGAAGATGATAGGCATCAATCTTTGGTTGGGATTTTCATTTTTTAGGGGATCCATATGAGTGCCACTTACATGCCAGCAGCTCTATTCCATGTGATAAGTCTTTATTATTCTATCCCTGGGATAAATGTGTACCTATTAGCCACTGAGTACCAACAGACAGTGCCCTTAAACCATTGATAATCCCAATGGGCAGATTAGAAAGCCTTCAGCTAACACCTGCATGGCAGTAAAGGCATACCACTGTGTGGCTGAGTGCCAACAGTCTGTACCTGCATTCTTTCCCCCGCCCTTTCCTTTCCTTTTTTTTTTTTTTTAAGTGACTGTTCCTTGTCAGAGTAATTTGATCACTAGTAAAATCACAGACTCTGACTGTTTAGAACTATTGCCTTGGAACGTATGTATGAAGGCTGCTCTAGGGAAACAAAGCTGAATGCTTGGGGTACTGCCCACAGGTATGCTGATGGCATGGCATCCGGAGTGCAAACCGAAAAGGGGCCCGTCTGTGGGCCAGCAGGGCTCTAAACATAAGGCTGGCATTTGGGCGTTTGCTGGTTAATGTCACTGAGGCTTTCTAGTTTCTCTATGCCTCTCCTAAAGAATTAAAATAAAACAAAGGAGGCTTAGATCCAAGAATAATTGTCATTTTTGTGCATTTAGTCATTCTGTCCATTTTTCCCCCTGACCTTTTCAAAATGTGTTTAAGAATACTGGTTACATGGAGAGGCTCAAAGGTTATTAAGTTTGATGTTGTTTTGTTCTTATGAAGCAGTAAACAGGGAGAACACCAAATGAGTCTATAGTGCCTATGATTATAATTATAATTACTATTGCTATCTAGAAATATGTCCAAGTTTAAGGCTCAGTTGAAATTTGCTAACTTGGGAAGAACACATTCCTTTAACAGAGACATCAAGGATACTTGCTTTTTGTGCCATTTTACAACTTTCTAAGTATTTTCATTTGGAGCTTATACTGTATTCATTTAACTTACACAACAATATTGCTTATAGGTGGAACAATTCCAGCTTTTAGATGCTCCCAACATGAACATTTGTTCAAAATAATACAGATTTTAAGCAATGAACCTAGCTAGAATTCAGGATTCTGGTCCAAATAACTTTTTCTTAATTTCTAATTTTTGTTTTATATGAACACTAGTATTTTTTTAAGATTTTATTTATTTATTTGACAGAGAAAGATCACAAGCAGGCAGAGAGGCAGGCAGAGAGAGAGGAGGAAGCAGGCTCCCCGCTGAGCAGAGAGCCCAATGTGGGGCTCGATCCCAGGACCCTGAGATCATGACCTGAGCCCAAGGCAGAGGCTTTAACCCACTGAGCCACCCAGGTGCCCTGAACAGTAGTATTTTTAATGTGCCAAACTGCCTTCTTTAGACCTTAATTACATAAGGATATAATAGGATATATGATTAGGATATAATAAATACCACCTTTGTATCACTTGATTATTTAATTCATTAATTGCATAGCTTCTTTGCTATTTTTGGTTTCTCTAATTCTAATGGTGGGATCTCTTTTACTAAAAACTGGCAACCGGAGTCCCTAGAGCTGAAAAAGAATTATTATGTGCATTATATCATTTCATTAGTTACTGATTTCTGCCAATTGTTTTAATCAATTTTGTTCTGAGTCATCTTAGACTTTGGGGTCTAGAATTTATGTGATCATGGTTATGCTCTTACACTTAAAATCTGAGTAAGTTTCATAAAAATAAAATCACTATCAAACTAGCATTACAGTTTTTGAAAATTAAAGAGATGTGGGGGGATGTTCATTTGTAAATTCCTTAGTTATATGCTCTGTGTATATTAAATTTTAACATTCTTTCCATACATCCCTATATTGTTTGTAGCAAATAAACTTTTATTCTTATTGGATGTGTTATTTCTTTTCCTCCCACAATAAATATTTATCTCCATTTGAGTTTGTAGATCACTATCCATTTTCTTCATATTCACAGCCTCAGGAAATATAGTTGGGCTTAAAGCAAAATGAAGTAATAAGCCCTCTTGGTACTTAGATATACTCTATGAGTACATGGAAACTGCTTCAATGGAAATGTCTAGTGAATCAAACTACTCCTGCTCTTTTTTGAGATTATTATGATTCCATTACAATCATGGAGAACAGGTTAGCCAAACTATGAGACACAGACAACTGGATATTTAGTTCACCGAGGCAGGAGCTATAAATCCCCTTTACATTACAGGAGGATTGAATTCTACCTTCAAGGATTTCCACAGTCTCTCTGATATGTATCACTGGTGTCCTCTCCTTTTTTCCTGTATTTTTCTTTGCATCTCAATCTCAGTAGACTTAAACCATCATTCACCTGCTTCAGATAAACTTAAATTTGTCTTATAAATGGAGATTTCTTCCAAAACCAAATTAAATAGAAAACAGAAAGAAGAAACAGAGAACATTAAATTTCCTTTAGGCTCCCTGCCTAATTCTTCTTGGGCTCAGAGCCCAATTTCCATGGAGCGGATTCTGGTTTCTTTAAAGCCGTGGACACAAAGGCCAGTCCTCATTATCATGATCACTCAATCTTATCTAGCTTGTCATATTCCAAAGAACATTTCCTAGTTTCTAGTTTGTTTTTTCTAATGGTCTTATTTGTGCACACAGGCTCTGAATGGGCTTGATTAGGTTACTTTTCACAGGCTAACTGAAAAATGCATTACAAATAAGACTACATATTATCTCCTGCTATTTTCACGATCCACTTGAATAGAAGTCTGTACAAACAGATGTCTGTTCCAATACTAGATTATTTTCACGATAGAATTAACTATTGTTTGACTATGAATGTAATTTTAATCATTAGTCCCTCAAGGGTGATCAGCTGACCCATCTCTGTTCCTGAAGGAAGTCATGTCAACCTGATTGAGATCAACCTCTGAATTGATGAACAACAAAACTTCAGCGCTCTAAAAGCTGAATACATTTTTCTTTCTTTCTTTCTTTTTTTTTTTTTTTACTCAGAGAAAGAGCTATGGTGTAATCTAGTGAGACCATATGCAAAAATGTTACTTCCCTTAGGATAATAAATATTTTCAAATTAAATATTTTCACAAATAAAGTAGGCTTACTTCTCAAATCACTCATTTTAAATGGATTGCTCTTTATATCGAATACCTAATAATATTTTTAAAGCTGCTACTTATTAATAACTTACTATGTCAAGAAACTACTATATCATAAACTAAGCATGCTTCATTCTTTTAATTCTTACAACAGCCTCTAAAGCAGAAGGTGGCCCTTTACTTGTGAGTAAACTAGATCTAGGAGATGAATTTATGTCATATATGGCCCATGTATAAGAATCTGATAAATGACTCAACCAGACTCAAGTACAGGTCCTTTTCACCATCAATAAGATTCCCAATTCTTTACTTGCAGAAAATCTCTAGGTCCTAAATTGTACTTCAGGGTCTTTCCCTCATGACTACCCAAGCACAGAACTGACAGACAGAAGACTGTAGAAAACTGGAAAAGAATCTGAATTCCTTGGGAGATTTCTTAGCTTAAGACACATACAGACAGGAGCGCCTGGGTGGCTCAGTGGGTTAAGCCTCTGCCTTCGGCTCAGGTCATGGTCTCAGGGTCCTGGGATCGAGCCCCGCATCGGGCTCTCTGCTCAGCAGGGAGCCTGCTTCCTCCTCTCTCTCTCTGCCTGCCTCTCTGCCTACCTGTGATCTCTGTCTGTCAAATAAATAAATAAATACAATATTTTAAAAAAAAGACACATACAAATGAAAACATATCAGACAAACCTTTACTGAGGGATGTCCTGACTGGTACTCCTCAAAATTGTCAAGTCTTCAAAAGCAGGGAAGCCAAGAGGACACTAAGGAAACATGGTGACTACAAGTAATGTAATAGCCTAGGGATGGGCTCCTGGAAGAGGAAAAGGACCTCAGGGAACAACTATGAACATCTGAATAGTGAAGGGACTTCAGTTAATAATAATGAATCAATACTGATTCATTAATTCTGATAAATGCATCACACTAGTGTAATACATTAATGATAGTGAAATCTGGGTATGTGGTGCATGGAAACCCTCAGTGCTATCTTCAAAATTCTCTGTAAATCAAAATCTATTCTAAAACAAAAGGTTTATGAAATAACTAAAACCAATGCTATTCTGTAACTCACTCTTACTAAATGAGACCTATAAACACAATTCTCAAATGGAGTGCAATATTTTTGGTGAAAACTTACCAGAAACATACAAGGGCAATTTTATTTGATGCATCATATCCATGTGCAATACCCCAACCTGCAGCTTAAATTAATTTAAGATTTGCTCATATTTTAGGGGGTCTGGTATTCATTTTAGTAGTAGTATTTTTATACAACCTATGCCACTAGTTTTATATTTATCATCCACAGATGACCTTCCACCAGCTCCCTAACTGGTCTCAGTCTGTTTTCTCTTTTTTTCTTTTTGAAGATTTTATTTATTTATTTGGCAAACAGAGATCACAAGTAGGCAGTCTGTTTTCTTATGTGTAAAGTTGAAACAACAAGAGATAACTCACAATATTGAGGTTAGGACAAAAGGAGATGATATCAAATCTAGTGGAAGATCTTCATATATGTAAGCTCTTAAAAATATATTGCTCTCCTATTCAAACATCATTCTTGAGTAGAGAACATCGATTTCTGCTTCCCTGACTCTAACCATACAAAAACTTCCAGAGGGAATGGAGAACAAATTAGATTTATCTGTTTAATATTTCCCTGTGAGATGGGCTGAGGTTCATCTAGATGGATCTCAAACATGGGTACTGGGGTGTTACAACATGGACATGTGCTGCCACCATTTCTGAAGATTTGTGGCCTCACTGCTACAAGGTCATGTTGTTCCTCGGACTTAATACCTGCCTACACTGTAGAGTTGGTTTTGACACTTAATATGCTTATGATTTTTTTTTTAAGATATTTATTTATTTGACAGAGAGTGCACAAACAGGCAGAGGGAGAAGGAGAGGGAGAGGGAGAAGCAGGCTCCCCACTGAGCAGGGAGCCTGATGGGGGCTGGATTCCAGGACCCTGAGATCATGACCTGACCCAAAGGAAGATGCTTTAACTGACTGAGCCACCCAGGTGCCTCTATTTTATTTTACATTTAAATATCTATTTACTTATTTGAGGTGGGCAGGGCAGAGGGAGAGGGAGACAGAGTCCGAAGGGGACTCCGTGCTAAGCGTGGAGCCCAATGTGGGGCTCAATATCACAAGCTTGAGTGAAACAGAGAGTTGGATGCTTAACTGACTGCACCACCCAGGTGTCCCTACAACCTTTATTTTAAAGTCAGTTTTTATTTGTCTTTTTCAATTTTTTAGCCAGATGAGCTATTTGGTTTTGTCTTGGTTGAAACAAACAATGCACTGGAAGCTCCTCTTTGATGGTGTGAACCTTAGTTCAGAATGCTTTTATTCATCTACCACAAATGTTTTGTTATCCCTCAGGAATATACAGCGCCACATATAAGGTGATCAACCCAGCTCCCCAACCAGTGGAGTAGCATTTTACGTTTTTTTTTTAAGGGATCTCCATCTGAAATGGTTTGGGTTATTTTCAATCATGGAACTCACTTTCACAAGATGGGAGAAACTGTGGCTTATAATTATTAAAGAGGTGGTCAAATTCTTAACAAATCAATGTACTTCCATCAAATCTATTAATGACTCCTAAGGGATAATTTTTATGCAGGTAGATCATGTGCATTAATAAAGATTAACAAAATGAACAGCCTTTATAAAGAAAAAGAATGAATACCATAAAAGGTAAGGGAGTGGACTTGTTTGTATGAAGAGAAGCAGGTCTATTTGCCAAAAACAGTGCCCTAACAAGCAAAATGTTAGGGCTGACCTGCATTAGTAAAGTATGTACATCAAGTTTTTTTAAAAAATGGAGATGAATGTCTATCCATCTATTGACTATTTTTTGCCCAGTTCTTGTGAACCACACTGAACACCTCTGAGCTGGCTGCCACGAACCAAGATACAGAACAGTAGCAGGGTTCCAACCAGGATCCAAATGAGGCACACGGTCCTCGGATTGTTCCTAGGATAGCAAGACAATGGAAAGATAGCAAGAGTAGTTCTATTAAGGTCATTATATTGTTGTCTTTAAAATGAGATGTCTCTGTTACGAAGAAACTGCCATCTCATTTCCTACCCTTTTCTCCTACTATCTTCTTTTACAGAAAATCACAAACATTCAGTACTAACATGAATTACATAAGTAATGTTATATACATCTTCAAGAGATAAATGAAATAACCAAATCTACATTTTGTAGCAAAGTACAAAGATACTATCTTTATGGAAAACTCACATCTGTAAAGAGTTGCAAACAGATTGAACTAAATTTCCCAGGGAACAGCCTGGGTCCATATTTACAATCTGGCAATAATCATATTTACTGTAAATGATGGAAAAGACCATTTGTGTTGTACATGTAGGCATGAAAGACCTTTAGATACATTTGCTTTTATGGCTTCTGACATGTGGCAAATGAAGTCATATTTTAGAATTTTCAATTCTACTCATTCTCAAATACCACTGAACAGCTGAACAGTCTCTTTTAAAGATCCCCACTTAGGCTAAGCCCAAAACTAGTTTGTGAAAACTGACCAAGTCATTATATCTATTGTGGACTCAAAATTCAATTTAACATTATTTTGCATTTAAAATCATTACCGCATGTGTTAACAGCCATCATTAAATGCTATTCCTATTTTATCAGAGGTCAGAAACTGATTACATGATCAGATAAACCTTGTGTGTGTGTCCGTATGAAAAACAGTATATACAAACGTGAGTTTACCTAAAAAATTAAGTTGGGTTATGATGTTTAAAATTTTCCTTCCTCTTACTTTTTGTCATCTTGTCATTTCAATAGTTCATCAGTTGCATAGAACACCCAGTGCTCATCAAGACACATGCCCCCCTTAATGCCCATCCCCCGTTACCCCATCCCCCCACCCACGTCCCCTTCAGCTACCCTCACTTTGTTTCCTAGAGTATTTTTTTTTTGCCATTTCTAACAAGTTATAGGTCTATTAAGTAACAGCTCTACAAATATTTTTTGTTGAATATTTCATGCTGGCTCAAGACTGTTCCTTCAGCATCTATATGCCATGTTAGAGGATTAGTGGAGGATATTCAAAGAATGATGTACCAAAAGTGAGCATTACCAGCGTGGAGTGAAGCCCAAGTTATGATCACACATGACAATACATTAATTAACTCTTTGAAGTTAAGCATATTGATGAATTTACATGCATATTTAATAGCTATTTTTATGAGATTTGGGTCAAGGATTTAGATCCCTTCTGTAAGGAAGAAATGACAAATACATCTGTCAGGAAGAAAAGCATATATCTGGATAGACAAGCTTTGTCTATCCAGATATATGCTTTCAAAAACTAATACTTATTATTTCCTTGGGTTTTTCAAATCAAAATTCACTAAGTGGAAGTGAAACACTTTGATTTAGTTTTAGGGGCGACATATCCTCTCAAACCCAACTCTTATCTGCTGGTGCACAGAACAAAATTCTATCTCATCTGAAAACACTATCAGCCACCTGAACTTGAAAAAGAAACCCAATGACTTAAACCCAACTTCTTCCTAGAAATAAAAAAATAACACACTCTTGTTTGTTATTAACTGATTACTTGCTAATCTACTCCAAAGAAACCCAAATACTTTCATGATCATTAACAAAATAATGTTTGAAAACTGACCTGAACTTTTCTATAAATGACACAATTCTATAACTTAAATGCATTGTGTGTGTACTTGTGTAACTCCAATGACATAAAATAAACATTTAAATTTCACAAACTACATAAGCAGGTTGAGTCAGTTCACAAAATTAGATGCAACCAAGTTAACTGACTTCATACTTTCTAGGAGTAATTTTTAAGTATATTATCAACAAATATTCTCCAAAGTAGTGCCATCTACACAGACATCGGTCACATTTTTATACAGGAAGAACCAAGACAAGTGAATTGCCAAAATGAGTTCCATCTCCTATAAGATATAACATTGCTTCTGTTTCTGAGATAAAATTGTCCTGCTTTGAGCTTTTAAACACAGATCACTGAGGCTGTCTACAGGCCAAATTAAATTAAAACAAATATTATTTGGTTTCTTGGGCATCCACAGCTAGTCTCCTACGTCTCACTCTTATCTAAGGCATTATCATCTTTAAAATTATCTCACTTTTAAAATTATCTGCCTAGAAAACACGGTCAGATCTTGATATCATCATTCTGATAGATTCCTCCCCTTACCAACTACTAAAATAGCCTAGTCTCTGACCCCTCAGTATTCTTCATAACACTTATCAAACACTGATATTATTCTTTCTTTTTTCTTCTTACCTTTATCACATGCATATTGACTTCTTATGAACTAAGTTAGGTTCTAGGACAGAAAATTGGGGAATTTTTGACTCTTACTATATCTTGATAGTCAAATAACAAAAAATTAAGAAAGACAAATTCATACTAGTTATATGTGTTTGTAGCTTGAATAACCTGACATCTGCTTTTCTGTTTTTTCAATTTTTTACTGTAACAGTAGAGAATTTTAAAAATTAACAGTAAGAATTAAAGATTATATAATGTTTTAAAAGAATTCCTGCCCAGTTGCCGTTTCTTTCCTTTATTGGCTAAGTAGATTAAAACGCAGATGTGTTTCCTAGCTAACTCTCATGTATGAGCTCATTGTCTTCTGTATTTCCAGTCAATAACGAATTTCTTAATTATTAAAAAGCTGAGGAATCAAGGTTAATTTGTAATAGAGGAATAGACAGCAGGTCACTCTGTGTATCTGGAAACAATGAGCAGAACTCATAGTTCAAGGTGTGTGATTCTTAAAGCAAACTTCCAGAGTTTGCTTTTTATCCAAGGAAACAGCAAGATTTATGAGGAACATCCTAAGATTGAATAATTTCTTTCAAATATTTCACCCTTTTTGGCATACTTCCAACTGGATTGGTCTTTCTCCTGCTAAAAGTGTCTATATTCAAAACACACAATACTGGTTTTTTTTTGTTTGTTCTTATTTATTTATTTTTTAATCCAGGGAAATATTTGCAAAGCATTTTTAAAGAAAATCACCGGTAGTAAAGAGAAAGCTTATGGAAGCTCTTAGTAATGAGGCAGTTAGGATAGCATACATATGACAAGCTGATAAATCAGAAATTACAAATTGTAAAAATAAATGAGCAAAGGGCTACATTGAGGGCCAATAGAAATTAAGAAATGAAACAAAAAAGGTCAGGGATTTTTTTAGAATTATAGACCTAGGAAATGAACAGGCAATAATCATGATGTCGTGAGAAAAGCACTGAGTAGCTGATGAAAATAAACCCAGCCACAGGCTTCCACAGTTTTAGACCAATGAACTTAAGAATACAAGATCACTCACTATTTGATACTGATGAAACGGAGGAATTTTTTTTTCTTTCCACGGGCAAACTGAGCTTGCCATAGCAGTGCTGAGTGAGACTACGGGGGCGAACAGACGAGGCAGGCACTGGGGGAACCGAACCAGTGATAACGGGATTAAGTGAAAACAAAAACAGGTCAAGAAACAACCACACCTGCACCCATTAAAGGTTGGTAATGGCCACTAGGCCCTGAGAGAAACCAGAATGCTTGACTCCTTATAATTGGAAGGTGATTTTATAAGCCATTATTGCGCATTTCCTCATGCGTGCCTTCCTTTTTATTGAGAGTGGAGGTTTCAAGGAAAATCGCCACAGGGTATTTCTAAAACTCAGAAGATCTGGCCAGTTCACTCTACCTGTTTCTGTTTACCCACATCTTCTAAGGTAACATTTAACAACATGGAACCACCTTGTACCTATAGGGGATTTCAATGGCACTTTAAGGCTTTCAAAGTTAAAAGTAAACAAACCAGGTACCTACTACTCTCACGAAGACTTCCCTTTGTATTTCTCAAGAGGGGAAAGTAGGTGTCATGTTTAAACACGTGTGCACGGAGAGAAGAGGCACGCAGCATTAGGCTACATACTTGGGAGTCAACATCTCTCTCAGGTCTTGACAACAGAAAGGGAGCGGTAGGTACAAGGCGTAGAAGAAACGCAGAGGAAGTGTCAGCACCTCAGGAGATCTCAGAGGGAAACGGGAAAACAAGTGGGCAGGAGAGGGTGGGCTCGCAGGCAGAAAGGCAGGTACAAAGGCTAAGAAAGAACAGCAGGGTGAGTACGGATGGGATGTCCAAGAAGCTCGATATTTCGGGTGCTGCAAGCAAACTACTGGCAGCCCATGGACTGTACGAAGGTGCGTGAAGAGCATGTGTTCTAACTGGTCACCCAAGTTACCCCTGCAATTTAGCAGCTTCAGACAACAGGTATCATTTCACAGCTGCTGTGAGTCAAGAACCAGGACCCAGCTTAGTGGGCGCCTCTGATTCAGGGTCTCTCGTGCGGTTACGGTCAAGCTGTCCCCTGGGGCGGCAGTCACCTCCAGGCTTGACCAGGTCTGAAGGATCTACTTCGAAGCTCCTCAACAGGACCTCTCTGCAGGCTGCTCCCTGCCAGCTTGTTGCCTCCCACCCCCCTGCCAGTGAGTGATCTAAGACAGGGTGCCCAAGAAGCCACCGGCTTTTTATAACCTGATCTCTAGACTGGCACACCATGATGTCTGTTACGTTCTAGTTATGAAAAGTGAACCCTGAAGCTCAGCGCACTCAAGGGGAGAAGACTGCCTATGTGCATGAATATTAAGAGGTGGGAGGGATCACTGGGAGCCACCTAAAGGCTACCTACCACAAACACAGGCGAATTTACTTCCAGACATGGCAGAAGGCGGCACTGCTGAGGCTGCAGAGTTAGCAACCAGAAGAGCATTGAACTGACATTGAGGTTCACAAAGAAGCTCTTCTCTTGTTCTACGACACCAGATAGGTGGCCTCAATCCTGCACGTGGCTAGGAAATCTCTGGAAGCTTTGTGGCAGTACCCAGAGCTACGGACATTTACTCAGGGGAAAGATACATCTAGCTTCTATTTATAATCTAAACCTCATCACTGAAGGGTGACAAGCCAGCGATCTTCTTTTTTATTGAAGAAATTGTCTTGGTTAATCAAACTCACTTTTCCTGATGAGAGGAAAGAGGAATTGATCTTGTCTGGTTGTATGTGGGTTGGGGGAAGCTGGTAGGTATTGCATCTTTTAAAAACCAAGTATACTGTTGGTGCAAAAGGCCAATCAAGACACTGGACAGACAGGCAGAAACCAGGAAAGATAGACTTTGTCTCCCACACTAAGAAGCTTTATTCCACACTGAGGAGATTTATGCTGTGAGCACTGTGTGACCTCTAAAGGGTTCCATTTTGTAGAGAGCATGCTGATAACTATATGGAAAGAGAGTGGTTATTTAAGGGGTTTGTGACAAGGATGATCATTTCTTCAAAAGTCCTCATTTTTGGGATCAGCACAGAACTAAGATAGGAGCAGAAAAGCCAAAAAGAATGAAATTGAGAGATTTTTTAAAAAGAAAAATGCATGGCACTTAGCGATTGACTGAATGTAGAGCCTATGGAAGAAAGGGTTTAGGTAAGCCCCCAGTCTCCTACTTCTGTTGAAGAGACCCACTGCAAATATGGAAGGAAGGGTGGCCCAGTGGGTTGGACGACTGCCTTGGGCTCAGGTCATGATCCCGAAGTCCCCGGATTGGGTCCTGCTTCGGGCTCCCAGCTCCACGGGGAGTCTGCTTCTCCCTTTGACCTTCTCCTCTCATTCTCTCTCTCACTCTCTCAAATGGATAAATAAAATCTTTAAAAAAATATGGAAGGAAAGAGAAGTTCAGAAGAAATGATAATACAAAAGGGTAAATAGAGAAAATGGCTCTGAAAAAGTTCATAAATCTAAGCTCAAAATAAAATGAAAAAACTAAAATAACATTTGTGCTACTAGAAAAGATGAGTATTATTATTTTAAAAAATAAAATCTATATAACATCTTCAGTCTACTTTTTTTTGTTTTTTTCTATGATATTTTTTAGTCTGCTATGCCTTTGTCATTGGAATATGTGGAAAGTGCTAGGCCAAAGTTTTGCGTACTTGAAATTAAAGAAAAAAGCTCTAAGATTAGAGAAAAGAATAGTCTACAGGTATGAAAACATAAGGGGGTAGGAAAAGGATATTATTATTGTGCAAAAAGTCCTATCAGTTGGAAAATTACTAAGGGGGCTCTGAATATGGAAATATTGGGATAGTTTCCTTTCCAAAACCAACTGGAACTTTTTACTGCTATTAATTTTTTAAATTCTAATAGTTCTGAATAAAAATGCCTGACCTTCATTGTTTTAGACACACAAGTTGTTTTTTGTTATTCATTAAATGCATAACTGATTTGAGCTTTTCTTAGATTGCATATTAACTGTGGCAAACAGAAATTCTATTTATTATTTATTAATATTGCTATACTTCAAAAAATATGAGGTATTTCCTAGCATATTTTATCAAATAGTTCACATTTATTTTCTAGACTGTTTTCTGAAATACATCTTGCTTGTCAGTGAAAGCCTAGGAGGTCAGGAATCAAGACCTATGGTTTCTGTCCCAAATCTAACAACAGTTAGATGTTTTACCTAAAATAGGGCAGTGTTTTAAAAATCACTGAAAAAATTAAATTAAATTAAATTTAAAAAAAAGAAAATATGCATAGTTGTTTTTTTTAATTGGCTGATATGACAACTATGTACATTTACTTAATAAACTACAAACAGTTGAAATATAAAAAAATAAAATAAAATAAGGTTCCTTAACTTGGTAATAAAAATAATGACAGTTTATGATAATAATGACAAGTAATACATAATATTTACTGAGTTCTTGCCAAGTAATTGACACTATGTTATGCTCTTCATGTACGCTACCTTTCTTTAAATTTCTTAACATGTAGTAAAGCAGCCCTATTTCAAAAAATGAGGAAACCAAGGGCCCTACTTCCACAAAACAGTAAGTGGTACAATCAAGATCTGAACTCAGGTAGTCTGGCTCAAGCATCCACTTATTCCCAATTTCCTCTATGTATTTTTCCAGGCACTTTTTTGTTGTACTTAAAGCAAAAACATGCTAGTAGCATATAAGTTGATACAATTAGTGTTCTAGGTTCATCTCGGTGGCTATCAGTTGGCCCACTCTTGCTTTCAGCTCAGGTTGTGATCTTGGGGTCATGGGGTTGAGCCCCACGTGGGGCTCTGCACTTTGTGTGGAGAACGCCTGAGAGTCTCTTTCTCCCTCATCCTCTTCCCTTTCCCTATGTGCTCGCTTGCTCACTCTCTCTAAAATAAATAAATAGATCTTAAAAAAATACAATTAGTGTTCTACAATCTTTATCCTTTTAGAGGAGTACAGTGAAGCAAGGCTGGTTGAATAACTTTCTGAAGAAAATCTAGCTATTGTAAAATATTATAAAATAGTAAAGCAGTAAATAAAACATTCTAGAAGAAAAATAAGAACATGTAGATACCTTCCTTAAATGACCTAGAACTCTCAACTATGTCATATTTTACTAGTGATCAAATAAAAATATTTTTTTCTAGAAAGGACACATACATGTTCTTTTACATGGAAAGTAAATATTTTTCTTAAAATACTGAAACGTTCTCCCGGAACATATAGGACTTTGCCCTAACTCATAATGATCTGTTTTCTTTTATTTATTTTTTACTTTATTTTTGCTGGAAGGCTAGGGGGTGAAGTGTGGAAAGAGGAAAACAAGACTTTTTTTTCTGAACTAAGTTACTGAACTGGAAGAAAAACAATACAATCGTGAAAAGTATTCCTCGGTGAGAGAAGACCAACTGATAAACACATACCTGCATCTAACTGCTTATATAACACCCCATGGGTGCTGTGGTAACACTGTAAAATCATGGTTTATATCTTCGACATATCAGGTTTAATTTAAATCAATTTCAAGCCAAATACTTTATTCCACAACTGGTGAGGAACACAGCCAGTCCCCACAATGTTTAAGTTAGTGAAGAAATGGAAAGTCAGGGAAAGAACAGATGCTAGTCTTGATCTGCTACGGATGTGAAATGCCAAAAGCATTACAAAGAAAGACAGCTCAGAAGACATTTCAGCACAGTGAAGTGGGGGGGGGGGGAGTTAATCTCTTCTTGATACGTTTTGTTTTTCTTTTCCTTTTCAATCTCATTGTTTGATGGTTACTTATTCAACCCTGAACACAGGTTGTACATATAGATTTGTTTTATTTTGATTCAAGAAGATTTAAAACAAGTATAGTATAAAATAAGTATGAAATAAACATATTTGGAGACTTTTAAAGAGACATTCTTCTCTCTTCTAACACAAGTTAAACTTACCAATTACTAATGATCCCATTAATGGGATTTTTTTAAAATGCAAAAGAAAACCCACCGAAATACTTGAAACTTACAGGGAGCTTCCGCATATAAACTTCAATGCTGTCATTCTAAGGGTGTCGTGGAGGAAGAATCTAGCTTCCAGTTAAATAGGACAGACTGAACACATCCATTTACCTGTGCTCCCTCTGGAAAAGGAATACAAATTGTACAAATTCCTAACTGCAGTCAGAACTAGGAGGAAGTAGGTGAAGAAGAACGAAATCGACAAACCTGTAGAAGACGGAAAGCAGATTGTTAACCCTCATTAACACAGCATGCCCTCGTTCATGCCCAGGTGTTCTCTGCAGGCACTAGATGCTTGAAGATGCCCGCGGATGTGGGCCCAAAATCAGAATTATGTAAAAGCCTGTATGAGGACGAGTTAGAACTACTTTCCATCCCCTCTCTGGCTTTGGCAGCCAGAAGTGTCCCTCCCTCTCTTACCTTGCAAAAGTTTTGAGAAGTTGAAAAGCACAGGGTCTCTGGAACTCAGAGCAGTCAAGCAGGAGGATCAGAAGCCAGGCTGAAAACAGGATCATGAGGTGAAGTTCAACAAACCTGAAGGTCTGAATAAGAAGACCCCAGTTCCTTTTCTTTTTAACTCTCAGGTTGGCACAAAAGGTTGCTACTTTTTCGTCTCTATTACGGGCAGAAGATTAGAAAAGTCTTTGCTAGTGAAACTGACCTCTGAAGAGAAAGAACAAAACTTGGGAAAGGGCTTCCCTAACTAATCAGTGGCTTCTCCACTCAATACTTCTATGGTGAGACCTTTCACTTTTAGGAAAAGCCAGCCACAGAGATAGAGATCTTCCAAATGGCTCTTTAGTGCTTTCCTTTTTTTTTTTTTTTAAAGATTTTATTTATTTATTTTGACAGACAGAGATCACAAGTAGGCAGAGAGGCAGGTGCAGAGAGAGGAGGAAGCAGGCTCCCCACTGGGCAGAGCCCTATGCGGGGCTCGATCACAGGACCCTGGGATCATGACCCAAGCGGAAGGCAGAGGCTTTAACCCACTGAGCCACCCAGGTGCCCCAAGTGCTTTCTTTTAAATATAAATGAACCAAGGATCTCTAGGCACTGGAGGGTGGTTTCTAACACGAAACAAAGATTATATATATATATATTTTTTAAGATTTTATTTATTTATTTGTCAGATAGAGATTAGAGGAGCGAGCACAGGCAGACAGAGCGAGCACAGGCAGACAGGCAGAGGGAGAAGCAGGCTCACTGCTGAGCAAGGAGCCCGATGTGGGACTCGATCCCAGGATGCTGGGATCATGACCTGAGCCGAAGGCAGCTGCTTAACCAACTGAGCCACCCAGGCATCCCGAAACAAAGATTATAAAGGTGACAAACAGAAAAGGAAATTCAGAGGAAATACAGTCAATAAAAACAAAATAAAAACCTCAAAATATATAAAATTAATACACTCAAAGACTTAAGAGAAAGCAGTTAATCCATGATATGAAAAAGAAACATTCAGAGAATAAGGGAAAACTTTGAGAAATTAGAAAAATAATGGAAATAAATATTCATTAGGAGATATTCAGAAAGTACTTGGAGGTAGTGGTATACCAAGGATGGAGAAATGGGAGTGGTCTTAGTGGGGTACAGTCAAGAAGGGGGTATGCTGCATGTGAAAAATTTAACATTAATAAAAATGACTAAAAGTAGTATACTTTTTATTATTATCCTGAGCCAACAACTGTAAATAATGACAGTAATAAAATATTCTTAATCCACAAGTTTGTGCGCATGTAACTTCTAAACATTTATAGCAGTTGTTGTTGAGTCTAAGAAGAAATAAACCCAAGCAAAGTTATGAACAGTATTAAAATTTCTGAAATCTTTGTGAAATGAAATTTTAATGTTTTAATCATATTTACATCATTATTTCTTGTTTCATATACTTTGCTTCCCTTCTCCTTTTTCTTTATGAATTAGCTGGTGGTTTGTCTTATTTGTTGATTTTTTTTTCAGAGTAATAGATTGATTTACTAGGTTGACTATTTTTCCACTGTCTACCTCACTGATTGCTACTTTTATATTTAATAACTGCTACTTTGGGTTTCCTTGGTTTATTTCATTGTTTTTTATCCAGGCATTTTGGGGGGGGTGGGTGTTTAATCCATTTATTCATTTTATTATTTTTAATAGGCACCACTGACATACATAAAATATGCACACATTTAAAGTGTATTATTTAGGGGTGCCTGGGTGGCTCAGTGGGTTAAAGCCTCTGCCTTCGGCTCAGGTCATGATCCCAGGGTCCTGGGATCGAGCCCCGCATCGGGCTCTCTGCTCAGCAGGGGGCCTGCTTCCTCCTCTCTCTCTGCCTACCTGTGATCTCTGTCAAGTAAATAAATAAAATCTTAAAAAAAAATAAAGTGTATTATTTATATTATACCTGTGTAAAACCCATAAAATCATCCTGACTATAAGGATAATAAACATGCCATTACCCAGTTTTTTAAAACTACCTTCTGTAATCGCTTTGGATTTTTTCATTCTTTTTTCCCCTGGGTTTAATTTTGGATAGATTCTTTATTATCTCCTTAAGTTCATTCATCTTTGTTTCCTAAATGTCAGATCTGCTATTAATCCCATTCAGTGTATTTTCCATTACAAACACTGTAGTTCTATCACAAGAGTTCAATTTGGGGCAATTAAAAAATATCTTCAACTTTTTACTTAATGTGTTCAGTCATCCCTTTAGTTTCTTGAACAGATGGACAGAGGGAATACAGTTATAGTAACTATTTTAACATCATTGACCATTAATTCTAACATATGTATTAATTCTGAGTCAGTTTTGTTGGTTGATTTTTTGTTTCATTCAATAGACTCTATTATGTGTAGAATTTTTCTGTTTCCTTATATTTTTAGTAATTTCTATTAGATGCCAGATATTGTGAATTTTACCTTTAGGGACGCTGGGTATTTTTGTATTCCTGTAAAAATCCTTGAGCTCTATTATGGAAAGTGGACAAATTACTTGGAATTAGTTTTATCCATTCAATTCTTACTTTTAAGGATGGTTAGGTGGGGCCAGAGCAACATTTAACCTGAGGCTGGTCTTCCCTACTACTTTGGCAAAACCCCCTTGATATTCTACCTGATGCACTGTGACTTATGAGGTTTTCCCCTCAAGCTAGTGGTCTTGTGTTGGCTGTAACAATTGTTCCTTTTCATCTATTCAGGTGTTGCTTTCCCCTCACTCCAGATGAGTTGCTCACGTCATCACTGCTACTCAGCTCAGTGCTTGAGGGTGACCCTGTACAGACTTCTGATGCTGTCTCTCTGTGCAGCTGAGTCTTCTCAAGTCTACTGCCCAGTGGACCACAGCTGTCTTGGCCTCTTGAGACAACCAGCTTTATCTCCTCAACTCGTGGAGACTTTCATGTTCTGCCTGGTTTCTCTCCCTCTTTGCACTACAACCAACACATTTTCTCCAGGCAGTAATTTGGGAAAATCACAGGGCTCATCCCATGTATTTCCCATTTCTCAGGAGTGACTTCCCCTTTTTCCTGATATCCAATGTCATGATAATTATTGTTTCTTATGTTTCATACATTTATTCAGTTGTGTCATGAGGGAAGTAAAACTGGTCCCTGTTACCTTGGTCACATGTAAAAAACCCTTAACTATTTGTAAACCACCCAAAGCTAGTGTTTCCTTCACCTGCTTCTTCATCCACCTATGCACTAAGGCAGTGGCAGCAAAGGTCTTCATTGATATTTTAATTCCTTCATTTTTGTGATAAAAATATTGAGTGATTTCAAGTTTCTTCTGATTACTGTTCAAATATATGTCACTGGTCCTGGTATGTGGTATTTTTAATTATTACTGTTTAGAAATTCTATTATTTCAGTTTATTTTTCCTTTTTCATTGGAGACCTGCTTCATAGAAAATTTTATTTTTAATTTACAGATGAAAGGATATTTTTGTCTTAATTTTATCAATAATTTCTAATTTTATTGCCTTGCAATTGAACAGATTTTTTTCTTTTGGTAATATTTTCACTTCAGGAAAATAAGTGATGTTTTATTTGTGACCTAATATATAATTAATCTTTTAAATACTGGCCTTTTTAAAAATTCTTTTTAACCTCCTCTCTGAGTTCCATTAAATTCCCTAAAGTCCTCCTACCATTGTTTATTCTTGACAACTGTTCCAAAATATATAAAGACGTGGCTCCTCTGTGTTTGCACTGATGAAAATAACAGGTTTAAGTACATTCCTTATCAAAGAAGTATCTGTCTTCCAACTGTATATTCTTCAACTCACCATAAATGTACTGAGCTTAATGAGGGTATGACAGGTACCATGGCAAAGACCTGGGTCTTTGGGTTCTTGCCCCGAGGAAGCGTGGTGATCTGTCCTGTTTTTGTCTTTTTGAGTTTTACTAGAATCCCTCATGGTTTTGTTTCCATATTTTCACATACAATGTTCTAAGGACTTACTACTGCCACATAGTGCTACTAAAATTATGGTAGATCCTACCTAGAAAAACTACACTGATGATCACTAATAATGAGACTGTGTCATCTTCATCTCTTCATGTTCTCTCTTCCCTTTCCTGGAGCTACAAAACCTCGGGCTTCAATAACTAGTAAGGCATTACTATTAACA
Organism: Taxidea taxus jeffersonii; assembly: GCA_003697995.1. Lineage (NCBI taxonomy): Eukaryota > Metazoa > Chordata > Mammalia > Carnivora > Mustelidae > Taxidea > Taxidea taxus. The sequence goes on from RCUC01107687.1 coordinate 21,995, forward strand.
AGTGTAAAATTAAAGGAAAAGCCAGAGAAAAACAATGTATATCTGGAAATTGATATATAATAATAATTGTAAAACATAAAATGATCAAAAATTTACAGTGATTAATAATGAAAAGGTATTTGTGAAATGGGGAAAGTCAAATGTTTCAACTAGCACATAGTTGTACTCCTAATATTTTCTAATAGTAAAGCCTTGTGATTAATAGATTAAAGTGAGATTTAGACTAACTTTACCTCAATTTTTACTTGTGCAAATGGTGATAAAAATATCAATCTTAGAGGGTTGTTGGTAAGATCAGAACTAATGACTACAAAAGCTTTCTTGACACATAGCAGGCATTGGGTATATGGTAGTTCTTCTTTTCATTGTTATCAATTCATTCTTTCATAAAGATAGGAATTTTTAAAAAATTAAACAATGATCCTAAGATATAAATAACTTAAAGGCCTTTCCAGAGTACATTTTAGGGGAACTGAGATGTTTTGTCTACCAGTAGTTGGGAAGAAAGAGTAGTAGTCATATGTGATTTCTGCTGACCGGAGTTTATTTCCAGTAACACACAGTGGTCACAACAAAGCATTCAAATATGATTTTGTGTATCTCAAATGTCATGGGAGAAGCTGGAACTACACAGGAGAAAATCATTGCCAGACGTTCCCCTTCCCTTCTCTTATTTAAAAACAGCTAACTCAACTCATCCTTCAGTTTTCTCCTTAAACACGCTCACTTCCTCAGTGAGGCCATCATCTCCTATAGGCTAGACTCCTCTGCATGGTTCTATGCCCCAATCCCAATTTCCCCTATCATAATATTCATCACATTTTATTCATAGTTATTTTCTAGTTGTATTTTTTCCCAATATATTGCAAACTCCATAAAAATAGGAGACATGTCTGCTCTATTCATTTTAGCCCCACCACCAACCAGAGAGTTTGGCACAATGTGGACAATCAATACTTATTGAATAAATGAATGGGTAAATGAACACATTGTCTAATAGATGTGCACATTTAAATTTAGGGCCAAAGACAGTTCTAGAATCTGGGTCTGAAGCAGAAACCAAAGCACATGTAAACACCCTCCTACAAAGGTTTTGATGGAATGAGAAAATTCCTCTCTATCACTGGTGACCACAGACCCTCAGAGATCTTCTGGATAGTTTGCTTTGGAACCAGCAAGGATTCCTTAATCACAGCGACACACTGAATGTATACATATTCAGATTCAACCAAACTACTTTGTAGAGAACTAGGTACCAGGTGAAGAGCTATGTGCTTTATTGTATAATTTCACTCAACGGCACAAACTTTGATGGGACAGGACAATCATTTCTGTTATAAAAAGTTAAGTGGCTACAGAAGATCATAACTTGACTGAAGTCGTTGAGCTTGTTAGTTGAACCAAGACGCGTATGCCAGATGTAAGCGTGCATGCTGGGGGTGAATGTGTCAGGGTAAGACACAGTAAGGTGATCATGTTCCAGTTGTTTCTGAGTGGGAGCAGGCGGGTTCTGCGTGTCATCAGTGAACTCAGATTAGCAATCAGAGCTATTCTTACTGATAGTCACGCTTGCTGTCAGACATTAGGTATTTAAGCACCTAAGCTTAATTTTCCTAAATTTCCTTTCCTTTCCTTTTCACTGCAAAGTGAAAATATGATGTGCCTTGTTTCTTTCACAGGTAATTGGGAGAAACAATAAGATACCCAGATAGAAGTCACATGGTACTGGAATAGTACTCCAGAGTTTTAAAGGGATTGTTAGCACAATTACTATCTTGATTCTCTTACTTTGCTCCTACTTTACTGAGTAAGGTTTGTTCTTTCTTTCTTTTTTTTTTTTTTTTTGATTTTATTTATCTGACAGACAGAGATCACAAGCAGGCAGAGAGGCAGGCAGAGAGAGGGGGGAAAGCAGGCTCCCCAGTGAGCAGAGAGCCCGATGTGGGGCTCGATCCGAGGACCCTAGGATCATGACCTGAGCTGAAGGCAGAGGCTTTAGCCCACTGAGCCACCCAGGCGCCCCAAGGTTTGATCTTTCTTATATCCATTTGGAGTTTTACAGACTTATAGGTTACTACTCTTGCCTTCTTTCAGTCCTATGAACATTATCCTTGTAAGTTTAAAGACAGAATTATTTTCATATTCTGACATAATGAACATCAAATGAGTTCTCAGAAAAATAACAATTGCTTACGTTGAAGGTTTGTTATGTCATGGTTATCATTAAAATGAGTTCAAATTCAAGAAACTTTGATGGAAATAACATTGAACCTGACTTTTAAATATAGCTTTACCTTTATTACCACTGCAGCTTTCAGTCTGACTCCTCATCAGTAAAATGGAATAATAAACTCAAACCTTAAAATCATCAAATTCCATCAAATTATGAATGGTAAAGTTATGAAGAGTTTATGCTGTACTTACAGAGTCAATGTTTAAGCAAGACATGCCTTCAGAGGAAAATGTATATTTTCTACATTTGAAACCAATTTTTACCTGTTCTAAATAACATTTTTCTTTATATCTGATCAGCATGTACTCATAACTGGTGATTAACTAAATTGATGAGCAGTTCCCTTGACAACACACTATAGACAACTTTTGGCTTTTCGTAAGTGTGCTATTTATGACAACCCTCAGAAAATTAAAAGGTATGCTATTTCCGCATCAGAGACAAAAAACAGTAATTTATGCCATCATAAAACAGAAAACAAACCTTTCCGTGGAAGAAATTGTTTGATCTGTTGCTAGCAGCAGCAAACATACCTAAGTATTGTCAGGATTTGTCAGGAGATCAAAATATATCCTAGGTAAGCCAACGTGCCACTTTTTTCTCCTCTTAAACGCTGGGTCATATAGAGGCAGCAAAACGCTTTGTGTTTCTTTTACTGTGTTCCACTCAAACCACACAGCCAAGTCTCAGCAACATGATGTTTACATAGTGAACTTCAAACACCTATTTCCTAATTTGGATTGATCAGAACATCTTCAAAACATCTGCCCAACTTGGTACACTGCCCAGAAGGCCTAATAACTTTTGAGAAGAGAAAATGTGATTTACTGACTTAGACAAGGAACTACCTGAAAAGTTACAAGGTTTTAGCATGACTATCAGTACTCCTCACTTTGCCAAGAGTCAGCCATGTGGAATGCAGTAAGAACTCTAGGCAGCTTTAAAATGAACTCTTTGATTAAATGCAATCATAAGAAATTGTCAGTTGTCAGAACTGATATTTTCCTTTGGGATAATGTAAAAAGTCATCAACGTCGGAAGTGTGATTAGCAGATTTCTGAAACTGGCTTCATTTTCCTCCGTGGTATGTTCTGGAGGTAATGGAAGAGCCTGTTTTCTTAAAACTCTAGCTGCCTTCCAAGTCTTGAGATGCTCACGATCTGACTTTCTTAACAGATCTTGGAAGACTTTCCTTCAAAGGTAAGGGTATAACACAGGAAAACAAACTGGATTACCGCCAAACAGCATTAAAGGTGAGCATTTTCCTCGATCGATTCACCATGACTCCGGACCCATCCTCAGTGTCTTGAACTTAGAAATTTGATTCGTGAGCATTCTGGAGCCATTTGTGGAACTGATGCACACTAACCAAAGCTGTAGATATGTAACTAATAAGACTAGATGCTTTTTTTTAAGGACTAAGATGGAGAACTATAACTGCCCATATATCCAGGTGTGTCATCTCTTCCTCAGGACATTCTCTTCAGGAAGTCCAACCACAGTGGAAGTCAAATTATAATCAGAAGTCTGCTTTGAAGGGCAGAATCTGGAAAGGATAATTTATTATGTGACTTGAAGGTTTAAATTCATCATACCAGATATCTCCTTAAAAATCAGAGTCAGTCCTTTTAGGAAGCAGGTACCCTTTCCAAAGGCCTTTCCTCACACCCTCTCTTCCCTTCTCTCACTCTCTCTCTATGGGCCACTCTTCATACAAAAACATCTTCGAGGATAAGTATCCCACTGAGTCACTCACAAACACAGCTATTCAAATCAGTTTCTCAGATAACTTTTACTCCAAGAACTTGGGGGGACAGCACTTGATTACCGAAAACCTAGCTTGGATAAGGACAAAAGTCAACAACAAACAGGGTGAAGAGAAGTGCTGAAATACAGTCCATGACTTTGGAAGCCTTGTTGATTTGTTTGTCTGTTGTGTGTGTGTTTACTACGTCGTAAGTTTCAAGGGCCTGCTTTGTGGCCTACGTCTACTTGAGTATGAATAACTTTCTTCTCTGAAGTCCATGCATCTATGAACGTGACTGCAAACTTGGAAGTACATTTTGAAGCAAGGGCAAAAATCACAAAACCCATTACTATCATTACTGAGATAATGAGAAATGTATTCAGCTTTATTCTGAAAGCCATTATTTTACTATTTTATGAAAACTTATACATTCAATAAGTTTAACTGTATACCAGAGTAGCTAAGACCACAGCTCTAAAAAAGATCTGGCTTTGTGTCTCAGCTCACCCCTTTCCTGGTTGTGCGACCTTCTCAAAACATGATGATAATGAGAGTACCTAACTCACGAAGTTCCAGTAAGGATTTCCCAGGAGCCTGCAGAGTCTTGGCAGAGTGCCCGGCACATAGTAAGTGCTCTGTAAATTCTGGTGGCTATTACTGTTACCATTGTTGCTACTGGTGATGCCTTTTGCAGGATTCTTCTGATATCCTAAAATTCTTATGTTATAGAAAACAATTTATTCTCTGTGGAATAAGAACAGCCTCATTCAGACCATCATCATCTCTTGCCTGGCCTCTTGTCTTGAAGTCCAATAGTTCTCTTCTCAAAACTGTGCATAGTTGCCTGTTGTGCAAATGAACATGCAACTCTCCTGACTTCAGCTCCTCAGTGACTCCCTACAGGGGATCAAGCTCATTGACAGGTTCTTGTAGCCAAGCTTTTGCCCAACTCTCCAGTCTCTTCTTTTTTTTATGACCCATCTACACCTCTAAAGGACTAAAGTCTCTCACCTCCATGCATTTGCTCCTGGAAGGCTCTCTCATCCCCTGTCAATCAGGTTGGCTCCTTCGTACATTTGAATAGTCGGTTCATACACCTTCTCTACCCCCAACTCAATGGCTGGCTCATCATATCCCCCAGCACACGTCAGTGCTTGGCACACTGTAGGCTCTCAAAGAATAAATGGATGAAAGGATACCCCTTTGTTAGGATACCTTCGCTACAGAAAGGTGAGGAAATGGAGACATGAGGAAGTTTCCAAGTGCAGGTGTGAAGTGAAATACTGGTCAGACTGTGGAAAACAGTCTTTATATATATAAACATAGCAGAACAGGTGGTACCATTTTTGTTAAAGCTAATGCTCAGTGGATCATTTTAGGACAAATTATTCACAGATCTGTTAAATTAATCTGATTATTATAGAAGGATAAATCATTTCAAATCATTTCTATATCTGATTTTTAAAAAGCTTTTGCACTTTTTAATACATTTGGTTATTGATTTTAAAGTTTATGCTTGTTTTAGTGAAGAAAATAATTGAAAATTGTTAAGTATGGATCACATAGTCACCACTATTGATGTACATATTTAATTTGCTCAAATGAAAACAAGATTTTTCGTACATTCAGTACTACAAGCTCAAGCTGGTAACTAAGAAATGAAGATCGCCATTGTCAGCTGGTCTCTGTCATACTTTCCGTTATTACATATAACCTAGATTTGGGACTTAGTACTTAACTGAAGTTTTTGTTGAATTGAATTAAATTCAATTAAATGAATGGGTCAAATGAAGCTAAGCTACTCTATCCCAGCTGCACTAGCTCTGTAATATTAACAGCTGTACAAATGTAGGGTGTTTCTCTCAGTATGTTCAACAGTCATAATTCAGACAGTATTCAAAGGAGCAGACAGTACTCAAGGAGAAGATGCCAGCCGATGACGGCTCTGAGGACAGCATGACTCTTAAGAAATCACCAAGTACCCTAAGTACATCAATGGGGGATGCTGCCAGAGAATTTTACCTGTACTTTTCAAGAAGTGTGGTTGTTTCAGAACCACAGCCTCAGCATGTGTGAACCTCCCAGAAAGTTGGCTTAATTAAACTTCTGAGGATTATTTATTTATTTATTTACTTTTAAAAGATTATTTATTTATTTATTTGACAGACAGAGATCACAAGTAGGCAGAGAGGCAGGCAGAGAGAGAGAGACAGGAGGAAGCAGGCTCCCCGCTGAGCAGAAAGCCCGATGCGGAGCTCGATCCCAGGACCTCGAGATCATGACCCGAGCCGAAGGCAGAGGCTTAACCCACTGAGCCACCCAGGCGCCCCTACTTCTGAGGATTTTTTAAAAAGATTTATTCATTCACTTATTCAGAGAGTGAGAGAGGGCGGGGAAAGGGCAGAGGGAGAGGGAGATGAGTGAATCCCAAGTGCACTTTGCACTGAGCATGGAGCCCGACATAGGGCTCGATCTCATGACTCCAGATCAAGACCTGAGCCGAAACCAAGAGTCCGACGCCCAACCGACGATGCCACACAGGTGGCCCAAACTTTTGAGAAGTTTTTAAATGACCTTTTGAACTAGTTAAATATTGCCTCCTCATTCCTAACATTAGAATTTAACCACAGGGGATCCTCCATTTTAGAAATGTTAAGCAAAGGATATAACTTTAAACACTGGGATGATAATCCAACTTCACATTTTAATCTGCTTTAGGAGAACAGAATCAATTCACAGAATTCGTGTTCTATAACATCTGGGGGAAGGAACATCTCCTAAGACTACTGGCAGGGTCCAATCATGAAGTAGCCTCTTCTTGATGAAAGGTAACAAAATAACTGATTTTTCTGGCATAATCAGATAATATATTGGTCTAGATGAGAACATCTCCCAGATGACTAAATATTTCTACTTTTTAGATCTATCATTTTAAAAATAGCAACAGTAAACAATAGTTGAAGGAAGTATGGTATAATGGGAAGATGTTCCATCTTGGGTGTAGTTAGGTGAAAATTAGGATCTGGGCCCTGCTACTTTCAAGCTATGTGGCCTTATACAAGCCATTAAGCAGGCTTCAGTCTCCGTTTCATCATCTGCAAAATAAATATAATGTTACAATATAACCTTGTAAGATTATTCTGAGGGTTAGTCTCAGGCACATAAAAGATCCCAATAATAGCCAGTATCATTGTTCATTCTATCATCATGTATAGAGACTGATGGAATTTTAGGGCTTGAAAAAAGGCACCAGAAAGAGAGGTACTGGGGTCTTAAATCAAAATGCTGTTGGGGGCAAGCAGGTATATGAGTAAGGGGGACAAGATGGGGTCAGGGTGGTGTAGGGGAGCCCTGATAGAATCAGGAAACATAAAAATGTCCCTTTAAGGCTTTTATTCCAAATCTCTTAGACACCATGCACACACATAAAACAATCTTATTTCAGTTTTTCAAATTTGTTCCCAGGCCGTCAATCCGTAATGTTTAATATTTCAACATAACAATTTCAGAAGTAAGAAAGTCAGTGCTCAGAGCAACTGTTACTTGTCCTAATCACTCAGCAGCTGAGTGGCAGAGTTGGAATCAGATTCTGCTTCTACAGTGTGTTTACTTGAGCTTTTTTTTTCAGTCCCAAGTTTGTCTCTTTTCTGGATTCCCTAAGAAATCTAATTTCCTTTTCTGGTTTCTGCAAGTTGCTTTCTTTGGACGAAGTTACATCTATTTTCCTCAACCATCTGGCCATTGAGAAAACAATTTCATCTACCTCCACACTGGGCCTCAAATAATGAGGTTCCAATAAAATGCTCTCCCAGCTCCCGTTCTTCTGATGTTTCAGTTCTGGAGATAACCGTTCACAGTGTTTTCTTCCCCATTTAAGCCTCAATTTCCAACTCCTCCAAGTGTCTTTCAGCTACACTATTATTTCCATTGTCTTAGGTAATTCAATCTTGATTTATCTTCCTTATCGTTTGGAGATCAGTATCACCAGCTGGCATTCGGATGGATTTGGTAGTTGCCTAATTGGCACTGATTTTAATTGTTTCTCTGAGACATGAGAAGTCAGGCAGTGGGGCACTACTTACTGTATGAACATAAATAATAAGTATACAGTTTCCAGTGTGTCCTGGCTGAGAACAGCTACGATCGTTGCAAACATTCATCATGTGCTTGAACTTCCCATGTATTAATTCGTTCAATTTCTACACTAGATAGTAGGCGCTACTGTTATTCCCACTTTACAGAGAAAGAAGTTGAGGCATACAGACAGAAGCCACTTGCCTGAAGTCACACAGCTCTAAGTCATGAAGTCTGCTCCAGAGTATGTGCCTTTTTATGATGCTCTGCTCTATCTTGAAACATACTCATATTATTCAAGTAAAAGTTTTATCAGGCTCAAATAATTTCAAGTAAAATGGGAGTCCCCATTACTCATTGGCTCAAACTCCCTCCCTATCTACCTCAGATATGCCTTGAGCTAATACAGTATCAAAACAATATACCAAGGTTTTTGCACGTTGCCAACCAACAGGAGTGAAATCTGGATCACTGTATGAAGTAATAAGACAAACTTCCTGATCAACCAGTCTTGTGCAGCTCTGTGCCTAATGACCCCAAGGACCCGGTCTGTGTTTGTGTTACACTTTATCTGGCTTGCAGAGGACACATCATGGGCCCTTGCTGAATCAGTCTGTCAAGATCTGAACTACTAGGGGTAAGGTGAAACACGGACCCATTCCACCGAGGAAGCAACTTAACTCAGGAAGAAAGTTGCTCAATAAAGTTTCTTAATCACAGGAGGAGTGATTCATATCACACTATGAATGAGAAGGGCAGAAATATAGAACAGTGCTTCTGACAGCCCTCATATTTAAGCCACATTATTTATATGTACTACAGGCTTATACTTGTTTGCAAACTTGGCAACATTGTTTCTGTCTTTACGCTTTACAACAGCATCGTTTGCTTCCATTTACCCATACAACAGAGAGGCTGTGAGTCAAAATGTCTTTCAGAAGAGCCACATCCTTTAACAAATATGAAACATGTGGAGAGTAAAACAGCTAAACTCTAAAAAGAAAAAAATGAGGTTTTTATAGCTACTGACTGATGCCTAAATGTAAAAGGATTTTGTGATAGGAATATATTTGCCTTAGTTAAAACATTTTCTAGGCTCATTTTGGTTTAGCATACTTCTTCCAGCTATTGAAAAAAAAGGAAGTGTTCATAATCATAGTATTTATAACAGTAAAAGCTGAGTTGACATTTATTTTGTGTGTCTTTTCCAGTTTTAGGGTTGATATTCTACAGATCAGAGGGCAAGTTAAGCCATACCCTGGTTCCTCATATTAATCTTTAAAAATGTTTTTGTTTACATTTGAAAACAATGCATATAGTCATCTATTTCAATATTCTATGTTGTGCTTTTGGTTTGGGTAACTGAAAGTTTTAAATTCAAGGGCACAGTCTCATGATGTATCAGCCTTAACTGTTACTTGTTTTTAGCTACATTATTATTTGGATTGTTTCTCATTGTTGGGGATCATACAGGGAGAGTCTGTAGTATAACAACTTTGAAAATTGCCTAAGTGACTCTCTCCATCAAAAGAAAGCTGTTTGGACATGTCAATAAACTATCTTTTCAGTACGTTAAATGCTAAAGACATTTTATTCATAAGTATTTTACACTAATTTAAAATAGAATCCTTGCAAACATGATAAGAAAAATATCAACTACCAGTCCTTCCCAATTGAATTTCTCCATGAAGAGTATAATTTGAACTATAAATATTACATTGAATCTAATAAAGAAAATGCCAGGCATCATGTTGAATGTTGAACTCATCTTTGCTTACATTCAGTAAAGCAGAATGAATCTAGAATACATTCACATAAAGAGGAAAAAGACAACATAACTGTTTTCTATGAGGACTGAACTCTAACCTAGGTGGTCTTCAAAGGCAACAATAATGTAAAAGCATAAAGCACAGAGAGGTCAGCCCTTTGTTTCTAGCCAGTTCAAAAAGAGGACCAGTTGGAAACAGGAAAATCTTGTATGTACATCAGTCAAACTGAAAACCACAACAAATGCAACAACTTAACTGAAAAACTTGCCAAGGCTTGGATTTGCTGTTGAGTAGCTTCCACCTGGATATATCCTAGCAAAGTTACCGCTCCTAATTGCTATTGACACTGGGTCTAGACTTCCTGATTTGGAACCAAAAGTCCCAAGCTTAAGCTACCCGCCCCTCATGGATGATAACAATAGATCGTTCCTGATTTGTGTCACCTGGACCTTCAGAAAGCCCCTCATTACATTCCTAAAATTTTCTTGCCTCCAAAAACCACTTAGTCTCATTCATCCCAGTAAGAGTAGCTGTGGCAAATGACATGTACAATGGTATTTTCTTGAACTACAGGAAAATACTCTTTTACTCCAATTCTGAATGTGTATAGATAATTATAATTCAGCAATATGTGTGACTCAAATATTTCAAAGTTGGAAATCATGAGATTACTATCAAGATAAGGTAAAGAAATAAAGAGGAATGAGACATCTGGGGCTCTAAAATTTATTTTCTGTGCCTAGGACCAGAAGAGTGGGAATTAAGAAGCACTGTGAAACGAAACAACATGGGCAAGGTGAGTTACTGAGCTGTAGTCATGGTGAGGCTGCACACGTCCCAGACATCGCACAGTCAGAGCAGTGCAAGTGAACAACGACTCGGGCACGGTCTAACATAGAGGCAACCCAAATGTCAAAGTGAAGATCATTAAAAAAAGGTATAATAAAGGACACCAGGTGCGTTCATTGAGAGCTCATCGTTTTATAAAGTTAGGGATACTGGAGATGACGGAGCTCTGAATGATATGCAGAACTCCTTTGCCAGTGGGTAACCACCAAAGTTGGCAGGGAACCTAAATGTGCTGGGAAGGACAAGAAATTATGAGATCAGACCATTAAGAATGTCATTATACAAATGTCGAAGTTACTGAAAGTAAACACAGCTGATGGGTGAAGAGAAAAACAGTGTCTGCTATCCATTTACAGATTCAGTCACTCTTTCATTCAACCATCTAATAATTGATATAACTAACTGCTGAGTTCCTTCTACTTTTCAGTGACAATGAATGAAGTGCAAGAAATAACATATCTCTTCATATAGAACTTAGGTCAAGAGGTGGGCACCAAATTTATATGTGGATATTATGGGTACCAAAAGAAACTCACAAAAACTTAATTCTTAGAACTCTCAGTTTGGGGGCGCCTGGGTGGCTCAGTGGATTAAGCCGCTGCCTTCGGCTCAGGTCACGGCCTCAGGGTCCTGGGATTGAGCCCCATGTTGGGCTCTCTGCTCAGCAGGGAGCCTGCTTCCCCCTCCCTCTCTGCCTACTTGTGATCTCTGTGTGTCAAATAAATAAATAAAAATAAAATATTTTAAAAAAAGAACTCTCAGTTTGACATAGAATTTTCTTTTACAATATCACCTTTCTTTTCTTGCTTTTTACTTTAAAATAAATGGAGCAGATATATACCACCCCAGTCCTTGGCCTTTACTGAACATCTCCTCATTCACAGCAGAATTGCAGAATGATTAGGTATTTTTTAGAAAAGTAATCTGACTTGGAATCAGTAGTTGGAATCTAAACTCTTTTTTTCTTTTTCTAGCCAAATTTACTTATCCAAATTACTCTGCTTCTAACATTGAAAGTGATTAATTTTTGTAAACCCACCAGAGAGTCTCCTGGAATTCATGGTCACTATTAAAAAGTAATAATAAATAAATCTTAAATTAGGGGATAAAATGTTTCAGGGTTTTCTTTATTCAGTGAACATTTTCTAAGTAACTACTATGTTCCAAGCACAGTGAAAGCAGCAGAGCATATACACATTCTTAAGACTTGGAATCTGTACTTGGAAAATTCATGTTCAAGTCACTGAACACAAATGTAAACATATTATATGGAGCAAATGGAGTGCAATAATATCAGATCTATCAGGAGCCTGCTGGGGTAGGAACAACTGAGTCTGTTAGGAGAGTCAGGGAAGGCTTCATAGAATAGTAAATAATGGAACTGGGTTCTTAACGGGTATCAGAGAAGACTGCAGAGCAGGTAAGACTCTATCAGGTAAGAGAGAAGAGTATAGGCATGGAATGCTGATAGGGCATGGAACGTTCAGAGAATGATACGAAGCATTGTTATTGCATGGGTGGTGGTAGGTGGTAATGATGCAGAAAATGACCATCTCAAAATATAAATCTATAATGTTATCCTATAGTTAAGACTCTTTGATGGCTTTTTCTTTCACTGAGAATTAATCTTTCTTTAAATTGCATAATGCCTTGAGTACTATGCCTTCTCCTCCTTATCATCTGCCACTTTTCTCCTCATATGCCATACTACACTTTAAAAAAAAATGTTTACTGATCATCTACTAGGAGATAGGGATGCCGCAGTGAGCAAAACAGGCCTGCTTCAGGATCTTTGCACATACTGTTCCCTTAATTGGAACATTCCATTCTTTGCACGAATAGCCCTTCTTATCATCTAGGTCTCAGCTTTGTGCTCACTATAAGAAGGGATTCCCTATGCATTCAATATAATGGAGACCTTGACCATTTACTACTTTTTAATTCTTGCCCATTTCTTCTCACTACAATGAAATGGGTAAGAATTAAAAAGTAGTTTCCTATTGTCAAGAGTCTCTCATGGATTGTCTCCCTCTCTGATTTCTTCCCATTCAGTTTCCCTCTGTTCTCCTAAGATCCTTTGTGCTATTTCTTACATTCTACATATGAGTGAAACCATATGATAATTGTCTTTTTTAATTGAGTTATTTCGCTCAGCATATACCCTCCAGTTCCATCCATGTCATTGTAAATGGTAAGAGTTCATCCTTTTTGATGGCTGAGTCATATTCTGTTTATATATGTACCACATCTTCTTTATCCATTCATCTGCTGATGGATATCTTGGCTCTTTCCACAATTTGGCTGCAGTGGACATTGCTGCTACAAACACTGGGGTGCAGGCCCCTTTGGATCACAATGTCTGTGTTGTGTGGGTAAATACCTAGTAGTGCCATTGCTGGGTCACAGGGTAGCTCTATTTTTAACTTCTTGAGGAACCTCCATAGTGTTTTCACCAGTGACTGTACCAGTTTGCATTCCCATCAGCAGTATAAGAGGGATCCCCTTTCACCACATCCTTGCTAATATTCGTTGTTTCCTGTCTTGTTAATTTTAGCCATTCTGAATGGTGTGAGGTGGTATCTCATTGTGGTTTTGATTTGTATTTCCCTGGTGCCAACTGATATTGAGCATTGTTTCATGTGTCTGTTGGCTATTTATATGTCTTCTTTCTGCCCATTTCTTGACTGGATTATTTGTTTTTTTTGGGTGTTGAGTTACATAAGTTCTTTATAGATTTTGGATACTAGCCCTGTATCTGATATGTCATTTGCAAACATCTTCTCCCATTCCATAGGTTGCCTTTTAGTTTTGTGGAGTGTTTTCTTGCTGTCAAAAGCTTTTTATCTTGATGAAGTCCCAAAAGTTCATTTTTGCTTTTATTTCCCTTGCCTTTGGAGATGTGTCTAGCAAGAAGCTGCTGTGGCAGAGATCCCAGAAGTTGCTGCCTCTGTTTTCCTCTAGTATTTTTATGGATTCCTGCCTCACATTTAGGTCTTTTATCCATTTTGAGTTTATCTTTGCGTATGGTGTAAGAAAAATGATACAGTTTCATTCTTCTACATGTGGCTGTCCAATTTTCCCAGCATTGTTTATTGAAGAGACTTTTTTCCATTGGACATTCTTTCCTGCTTTGTCAAAGATCAGTTGGCCATAGAGTTGAGGGTCCATTTCTGGGCTCTCTATTCTGTTCCACTGATCCAAGTGTCTGTTTTTGTGTCAGAACAATACTGTCTAGATGATTACAGCTTTGTAATAGAGCTCGAAATCCAGAATTGTGAGGCCACCAGCTTTGGTTTTCTTTTTCAATATTCCTCTGGCTATCTGGGGTCTTTTCCAGTTCAATACAAATTTTGGGATTATTTTGTTCCAGCTCTGTGAAAAATGTCAATGGTATTGTGATAGGGACTGCATTAAATGTGTAAATTGTTCTCGGTAGCATAGACATTTTAACAATATTTGTTCTTCCAATCCATGAGCATAGGGATATTCTTGATGAATTTGCTGTGCACCTAGCCATCTTTAAGACAGAAACAAGGACCAAAATATATAGATATATAGACTACCACTATCAACATGGCCCCATAGCAAATTGTATGACTCTAAAGCAAGTAGTGACACCTTTTTCCTTGAAAAGGACAGAGAATAAATATTTTAGGCTTTTTTGGTCAAGACACAAGATTGAGGAAATGATGTAGGTAATTATTGAACAAACAATTTATTGATGGAATTTAAACAATAATAATAGAATTCATTTTTTGTAAAATAGTTCTATTAAGAAGAATGGAATTCCTTGTTCTTTTAAATAATATTTTGCTTACTTGGGGTTCAAATATATTGTGCCTTATCATCAAAATCAGTTGCAAATGTTCACCTGTTAATGCTGATCTGCACTAAGATTTTACATATTTTAGAGGTGCCTGGGTGGCTTAGTTGGTTTAGCATCTCCCTTCAGCTCAGGTCATGATCCTGGGGTCCTGGGATCAAGCCCCATGGGGGGGGGGGTCTCTGCTTAACAAGAAGTCTGGTTCTCCCTCTCCTTTTTACCCCTTCCCCTCGCTTGTGCCCTCAAAAACAAATATATAAAATCTTTTAAAAATATGTTACATATTTTGTATTTGAAAATGTCTTTTTAGACAGCTATTGCCAAAGGCTGGTGCCAAAATTTATATTTGTGCCAAAGGCACAAAATATAAATTTTAATTGAGTGTACTCATTATTTGGGAGGCATTTATAGAATTCTGTTATATTCTTCTCCTGATATTTTTCTTATAACACATTATTACATTGCAGAATAATTACTTTCCATTGGAAAGTTATGTGAAAGCTTCTCAATTCCACATTTAAATGGATTTTTAAGTATGAAAATTTCCGCTGTCCTTACATAGAAGTCTGAAAAACACTACCAGATCTATAGTTTGAGTTCATAAAATCTATCTGCTGCAAAGGTGTGGAAATGAAGATCTTACTTTTCATTTTGCCTTCTGACAGCACAGGAAGTGTGTAAAGCAGCCTGACATCACTTGTATGTAGTAGGCAGTATTCCAAGATAACTCCCAAGGTCCTCGCCTTCTGGTATAACACAAACTATATAATCTCTGGGACAAAGAATAGGTTGGCTTTTACTTCCATGACTAGGCTTGACCACATGAGCCCTTTAAACTTGGTCTAGGGGTCAAAGATAGAGGAAGTCCGAGGTTACAAGTATAAGAAGGATTTGGGGCATCATTGCTGGCTTGAAGGTGGAGAGGGCCATATAGCAAAGGATGTGGACAGCTTCCACACGCTGAGGGTCTCATGGGTGAAATCATCAAGGACGTTTGATTTTCTGTCCTCTAACTAAAAGAAACTGAACTCTACTAAGGGCAAGAGTGAAACTTGGAAATGGGTATTTCCCTAGAGCCTCCACAGGAGAACTTGCCTGGCAAATACCTTGATTTGAGTGTTTAGAACTGTGAGTTGATAAATGGGTTTTGTTTTAAGCTGCCCAGTTTCTTTACTTTATTTTTTTAATTTAATTTTTTCAGTGTTCCAAGACTCATTGTTTCTGCACCACATCCAGTGCTCCATGCAATATGTGTTCTCCTTTAATACCGACCATCAGGCTCCCCTATCACCCCACCTTCCTCCCTTCCAAAACACTCAGTTTGTTTCTCAGAGTCCACAGTGTCTCATGGTTTGTCTCCCCCTCCAATTTCCCCCAATTCACTTTTCCTTTCCTTCTCCTAATGTCCTCCATGTTATTCTTTATGCTCCACAAATAAGTGAAACCATGTGATACATGACTTTCTCTGCTTGACTTATTTCAGTCAGCATAATCGGCTCCAGTACCGCCCATGTTTATACAAAAATTGGGTATTCATCCTTTCTGATGGAGGTGTAATATTCCAATGTAATATTCCATATCTTCTTTACCCATTCATTTGTTGAAGGGCATCTTGGCACTTTCTAGTTTGGTGATTGTGCCATCGCTTCTATGAACATTGGGGTGCATATGGCCTTTCTTTTCACTACATCAGTATCTTTGGGGTAAATACCCAGTAGTGCAATTGCAAGGTCATAGGGTAGCTCTACCTTTAATTTCTTAAGGAATCTCCACACTGTTTTCCAAAGTGGCTGCACCAACTTGCATTCCCACCAACAGTGTAAGAGGGTTCCCCTTTCTCCACATCCTTCCAACACACGTTATTTCCTGTCTTGTTAATTTTGGCCATTCTAACTGGTGTA
Organism: Taxidea taxus jeffersonii; assembly: GCA_003697995.1. Taxonomy (NCBI): domain Eukaryota; kingdom Metazoa; phylum Chordata; class Mammalia; order Carnivora; family Mustelidae; genus Taxidea; species Taxidea taxus. The sequence continues at coordinate 38,391 of RCUC01107687.1, forward strand.
AGGTGGTATCTCAATGTGGTTTTGATTTGAATCTCCCTGATGGCTAGTGATGATGAACATTTTTTCATGTATCTGGTAGACATTTGTATGTCTTCTTTGGAGAAGTGTCTGTTTGTGTCTTCTGCCCATTTTTGGACATGATTATCTGCTTTCTGGGTGTTGAGTTTAAGGAGTTCTTTATAGATCTTGGATATCAGCCCATTGTCTGTATCAGCCTTTTGTCATTTGCAAATATTTTCTCCCATTCCGTGGGTTGCCTCTTTGTTTTACTGACTGTTTCCTTTGCTGTGCAAAGCTTTTTCTCTTAACAAAGTCCCAAAAGTTCATTTTTGCTTTTGTTTCCTTTGAAAAACCCTGAATACACCAATTCTCTTTACACCTTAAAGAACTGGAAAATCAACAACAAATTAAGCCAACCCCACACACAAGAAGGCAAATAATTAGAGTAGAGATCAATGAGTTAGAAACTAGATATACAGTAGAACACATCAACAAAACTAGAAGCTGGTTCTTTGAAAGAATCAATAAGATCGATAAACCACTGGCCAAATCAATGCAAAAGAAAAAAGAGAGGATCCAAATTAATAAAATTATGAATGAAAAGGGAGAGATCATGACTAACACCAAGGAAATAGAAACAATCATCAGAAATTATTATCAACAGTTCTATGCCAATAAGTTAAGCAACCTAGAAGAAATGGATGCATTCCTGGAAACCTATAAACTTCCAAGACTGAAACAGGAAGAAATTAACAACCTGAAGAGACCAATATCTAGTAACGAGATTCAAGCAGGGATCAAAAACCTCACAGAAAACAAGAGCCCAGGACCTGATGGATTCCTGGGGAATTCTACCAAATATTCAAAGAAGAAATAATACCTATTCTCCTGAAGCTCTTTCAAAAAATAGAAAAAGAGGGAAAACTTCCAGACTCTTTCTATGAAGCCAGCATTACCCTGATCCCCAAACAAGGCCAAAGACCCCATTGAAAAGGAGAATTTCAGACCAATATCCCTGATGAATATGAATGCTAAGATTCTCAACAAGATCCTAGCTAGTAAGCACATTAAGAAGATTATCCACCACAACCAGGTGGGATTTATCCCTGGGATGCAGGGTGGTTCAACATTTGCATATCAATCAATGTGATAGAACAAATCAATAAGAGAAGAGAGAAGAACCACATGGTCCTCTTAAGTGGCGCAGAAAAAGCATTTGACAAGATACAGCATCCATTCCTGATTAAAACTCTTCAAAGTATAGGGATAGAGGGAATATTCCTCAACTTCATAAAATCTATCTATGGAAAACTCCACAGCGAATATCATCTTCAATGGGGAAAAGCTGACAGCCTTCCCTTTGAGATCAGGAACACGACAAGGATGCCCACTCTCACCACTGTTGTTCAACATAGTACTGGAAGTCTAGCAACAGCAGTCAGACAACAAAAAGAAATAAAAAGTATTTGAATTGGCAAATAAGAAGCTGCCCAGTTTCTACTAATTTACTAATTACTAATAAAATACTTCATTCAATGTAAGTTATTGTTGAAAAGACTTCAGTGCATTACAGTTTCACAGATAAGCATTGTGTTGCTTATAAATTTAACTTGAATCCATTATGAAATATTATCAAGTCTGAAGAAAAGTTGATATCCAGAATCATTTAATATTTGAAACAGTAATTCAAAGTTGTTCTTCCCATCACAAAAGTTTCATCCTCAGCCCTGATAAAAAAGAGAACTATAATAAAACAAAACTATAACAAAACATTACCACTTTTAAACCAACCAACTGCTGCATGGTGGGGCAACTCAGGATATTCAGTTTTTGTTTCTGACAAAGTCATGGAGCTGACCATGGGTAAAGCCACAGAGTGAAAGAGTTCACACTGAACAGCACTGGTTCAGTAAAACCACAGACTCAAACACCTTCCACACGGTATCCAGTGATGAATCATACCGCAAAGATACTTTCATTTCCACAAACTGTGAATCTGCACAACTGATCCTTTCTCTGCTCTACACATTTGGTCAACACCATTAGTTACAGTGTCTTAGCTAATTCCATATCCGGCTGTACTGAATTAGTGTTTTCTAAACTTCTTTAAAGAAATGCTTGTCTCTGGTTGTTCCGTGCAGACTACTCATAGGGGCTAATTCTTCCGTCACTTCACACTTGGCCTTGAGTCCTCAAACAAGCAACAATACTGAGCAGTATCAGTTAACATCTGTTGGTTGATCAATAGCCTTGGAAACCACTCAAAATCACTTGCTTTGTTTTTCAGTTAACTGTGTTGTTGCTCCCAACATCCTAAATTCTTTCAGCAACTGTTCTTACAAAAAGGCTAATAGTCTTTATTTTCTCTGGGTACATTTCTTCAGCTACTTCAAACACAATTCAATTAACTCAAAAACAGCAAATAGCGTCCTTTGCTTGACTAAAGAGAGTGACTCAGAAACTGACTTGGGTTGCAGATTCATTTTCACTTTTTACTTCAGTGAAGAAATTCTGCTATGATGAGACGTTGCATTTCCAATTTCCTCACTTTTCTATTGCTTTCTGATGAGTCAGGTAGTTGTGGAAGGGTGCTTAGCTTAGTGGCGCTGACGTATGTTGTACCCCTTCAGTACAAGTACAGAACCACTGCAAAACAACAACGCCTTCCAACGCTACCACAGGACCGTCCAGTAGCCCTTGGAAGACCACAGCATTGAATCCATCACTGACCAGTAGCACCCTGTGCAACAATGAAAAGTAATGAGGGCACAGCATATGGTCTCTGTGATGGCCATGCCACTCTGTCACTGTGGTGAATAAACAGCCATCGAGCCAGGCTACATTCTAATAAGACTTTATTTATGGGCACAGAAATGTGAGTACAATTTTCATGTGTCATGAAATATTCTTCTTTTGATTTTTTTGGAACCATTTCAAAACGTAAAAACCATGCCCAGGCCATAGGCCCACCAAAAACAGGCAACAGGTCCAATTTGGCTCACAGGTCCAAGTTTGTCAGCCCGTGTGAAGCTTAGATGTTTCATGCTCAAAATCAAACAGGGTGGGTTACTGACCAGGGTTTCCAGGTGTCACTGTAGAATTCAGATTAAATATGAATCTCAAGGGCACAAACATTTGTTTCAGAAACATCATTTGCCTGAACCCTGTTATAAGATTCATAATAAAAGAGTCAAACATGGAAATATTCCTTGTCGCACTCTTTTAAGGCAGTGTCCCTTGACATGTAATCAATGTGTCAAGCCCCTTGGGGGGAGTATTTGTTACGATGCATACTCACGCTTCTCCTCTCATTGTAGCTCATTAGAAATTTATGCTTTTAATAAGCTGTCCAGCTAATTTTTGTGTATACCGAAGTTCAAGAACAACTTACCTGAGGATGAAAGTATTTTGGTTAAATATTGTAAGTGACCAAATCAATGCTTCACACTCACGGGCAAGACCAGAGAAGCCCATGTTTGTGTCTAAGTATCTGTATTCAGGAAATGCCACTTTAAGAAACTGGTACTGGCACAAAGGGACAAAGGTCAACCAGCAAAGTCAGTCTCACATGTATGCAAAACACACACAGTTCACAAACAAAGACATACAGATAGACACACAATCTCCTGTCCCTTAGCAGGAGACAGTTTAATGTATCAATAAAATTTGTACAATTCTGTCCTTATAATTATTTAGGCTATAATTTCATGTATCAATATCTATAATTTTAAGGAGTTTATAAGATTACATGTTGGGAAGGCATTAGGAGAAACGAGGATAATAATTTTAGATCTGATTTGAATTCCTATTTTACCCCAGAAAATCTTTCTTTTGGCAAAACCTTCATTCTTTGAAACTCTGAAGCCTATGTTAATGGGTGAGGGCAAGACTTAATATAAGTAATTTTTCACTTAATCTTTAGACAATACAGAGGTTCTGGGAAAAAAAAGTGCTCCACATCACTGGGCATCAGGGAAATACAAATCAAAACCACAATGAGATACCACCTCACACCAGTCAGAATGGCTAAAATGGACAAGTCAGGAAATGACAGATGCTGGCGAGGATGTGGAGAAAGGGGAACCGTCCTACACTGTTGGTGGGAATGCAAGCTGGTGCAACCACTCTGGAAAACAGCATGGAGGTTCCTCAGAAAGTTGAAAATAGAGCTACCTTATGACCCAGCAATTGCACTACTGGGTATTTACCCTAAAGATACAAACGTAGTGATCCAAAGGGGCACGTGTACCCGAATGTTTATAGCAGCAATGTCCATAGAGCCAAACTATGGAAAGAACCTAGATGTCCATCAACAGATGAATGGATAAAGAAGATGTGGAATATTCTTATGCGTTTCAATTAAAATTTTCAATGTTTTAATATATGTTCATACAAACTCAACCTTAAATAGGAGAAAAAAATAAACAATAGTTTCTATTAAGATTTTTATTTATTTACTTGATAGACAGAGATCACAAGTAGGCAGAGAGGCAGGCACAGAGAGAGGGGGAAGCAGGCTGTCTGCAGAGCAGAGAGCCCAATGCGGGACTCGATCCCACGACCCTGGGATCATGACCCAAGCCGAAGGCAGCAGCTTTAACCCACTGAGCCACCCAGGCGCCCCTAAACAATAGTTTCTTAAGACATAGCACAGACCACACAGTAACAAAGGCCAATAATGATAACAATTTTTTAAAAGAATGCATCTGGGTATTACTTGCTTATGAGAGCCCACATTCAAAGTCAATTTAGGATTATAAGGGAAGTTTAATCTGAATTTAGAAAATTCTGTAGCAGCCATTTAACAATAACATATACATTAGCTTAACTTCACATATGCACTTAAACAGATTTGAGAAATTTGTATTCTTCATTTAAAAAGTAACTTTTTATCTATTGCATAAATAGTATTGCAGCAGACATTTACAAATTTTTCTAAAAATCACACAAATCAACATTTTCCTTCTCCCTAGTCAAAATTCACTCATTACTTTTACAGTTGCCAATCACAGTGGGAACAAATTTTGTGTCACTGGAAAAACAAGAATTTCCCAAACTGCCTCATTGTCATCATTAGTGGCCATTTATAATAACAACATTGAGTAGATGAATTCTAATTACATTCCACAGTATTTAAGTGTTAGATAATAAGGTTAACTGCTGATTTCTTAATTTTAGTATGTCCTCAAACAAGAGCTATGAAGAAAGCAGCCAAGTGTCCCATCATGAAGTGGAGCTGGGGGACTATTGGATAGCACACAGCTTTCCCTGTTGGGTCAATATAAGAGTTGCTGCCACACCTCTGTCCTCAGCAGTCAGTATGTCACTGTGCATGGAACAGAGCTGCACACTTCTTCTCCTGGGGCACACAACTAGATTACATTCTCAGCTTGCTTTGCAAATAGGTTTGGCCACACGATGGAGTTCTGGATAATGACACATAATCAATGTGCAACACTTCTAGAACTGGCCCATCAAAGTGCCCATACGCCAACTTTCATGATCTTTCTTGTTTTCCCCCTTGGAGAGATAACTACGCAACCCTGGAAGCTACTTCTTGAAGATGACAGAGACTCCATTAACCTGGGTCCCTGAATGACTAAGTGGAACAGACTGTCCTCTACTTTGGACTAACCTAGAATAGCTCAGGACTGCTCCATGAGCAAGAAAAAGACTTGAAGCTGTCTGAGCAATTATAAATGTTATGGTCAATTTTTTATAGCAGTTACTACTCCTCTGTTATTATGTAATCAGGGGTATAGGCCAAGAAGAGGGTGCACTTTCTGTCTCCTTTCCAAGACAAAACTGCTGGCCCTCCTGTCCCCACAATGCCTGCCCCACTCCGGACTTCACTGTCACCCATCCCACCTCCAGCATCTCCTTGACCCTGCTGTATGCAAAGTTGAATCACTCATTATACGCCTGAAGCTAATGCTAACTAACTGGAATTTAAACTAAACCTAGAACAAATAAAAAACAGTAGTTCTAGCTCTCCTATCTACAACAGAAACTGCGTGAGCCATATCTAATTTCTATCATCATATCCAAAAATGGCAAAATAACCACTTAATCCTGTGGTCTCAGTTCTTCTTAACTGACAACTCCAGTAATATAAAACCGTGTGTATCAGTATTTTACAGAATAGAGTAATTCAGAATTGACTGAGATCTCCAAAAATGCTTAGTACATCTGCAGATATAGTTCTATCTAGGACGGGTAGGTCTGGTATTACATTAGATGGTTTTGGCAACCAATACTTACCCTTTTTATTAAAATGAAAGGCTTGCAGAAAGGCATGCTGCTTCTCAATTTCAGGAATGTTTGATCTTCTGCCAAAAATAACACTGACATTTAATTATGCCTGTAATCTGCTATATCTATCATGAACCTAACCATAGAATGTAACTGCACTCTCAGAAATGAACAAAATAGGAGATTCCTTAAGGGCCACTTGCATTCTCTCTCTATGTATCTAATCTCAACTAGGTCTTCAGTTTAACTCTGCATTCCGTAAATTCAGCTGACAACCTATCTTCTTTCCTATGATAGCTCTTCCAGAACTTTTCTGCTCTTCTTAAGGATCCAACCCTAATCCTGCATTTCTCATTTTCAGCAGTTATGTTACTGAAAAGATGCACACCATCCTGAGGAGTTTACTCAAATTCTTCACCTTTTCTCTATCTCTATCTTCATCTCTCTGTTCCTTCTTGCTCCACGTAGCAGAGGAGTAACTTTCCTCTAGCTCTCTGAAGCCTTATCATCTGCCTTCTAACACACCCTTCCTTACCTTTGATTCAACTTTTCATTTCCTCCATATTTTCTCTCTCAAAATTTTGCATTTTCCCAGTACAATTTCTTCTCTTCCTCTATATTAATTTATTTTCTCAGTCTAAAGCAAAGTTCTTTCTACATATCCATAAGGATTTAAAAAAAAGAAAGATAAAGGAAATCTTTCTTGAAGACTCTCAAAATTATTCTCTCTCTCTCTCTTTTACTAACATACTTCTAAAAGAATAATCTATATTTTCTGCTTCCATTCCTTCTCCAGCCACTGGTTTCTTAATTTTTCTTATTCTAGATTTATGAGGAAGTGAGGTAGATATTGTCAACCAAAGATAGGCCACGATAGCCACAGAAATAGAAGTGCAAAAACAACACAAGGACATGTTTGGAGGGAAATATGCTTGTTGGGTGGTAGAACTCTGTACTTGCAGGGGAAGAACAGGGAGAAGAATCAGGAAAGGAGAATATAGTAGAGTGCAGAGAGTTCCGAACATAAAGAACATTCGTAGAATATTCAATGGTTTCACTTTGGTTATCTTTAAGCAAATAAATATGTCACAGCCTCTAAAACCACCAAAATATAGAAAACACTTTAAATTTAGGAAAATGGGCAAGAGATCTTAGCTACTATTCTCAGTCCCACTTGCTTGTTTTCTGCTACATCTTACCACCTATTTCTTGCTGCTTTATTCTTCTGCCTTTAGACCAAAGTTAATTATCAATGTCCTTATCACATTGTGACAATTCACAGCTTTCTTCACACTATCAGAACTGACATTTTCATGTTCTATTTCAGGTAACATATGAAAGGCAGTGAGGACACATCTGAGTGTGTAAATAAACCACTGATAAAAGACATTTCAGCTAAAAAAAATGAGAAATAACCACTCACCAACACTCTAAAATTTCCTATGAGCTTTTGAGATATGGTTCTTTCACAAGGTCATGGTGACTGTAATAGGGAACTTACTGAACCAATTATTTGGCCTTACAAACAGAAATGCTCTTTTAGGAAAAAAAATACACATATGAGTCATATGAATTCAATATATATGTTCGTTCTGAGCTTTGTCATAGAGTTATGGTGTGTAACGGTGTGTTAGGTGCCTGCTGAGGCCAAGTCCATGGGCTGACCCCATGGGCTGACTGGTTGCTCTGTTCTAGATACTGTTTTATATGCTTTATATTTATTAACTTATTTAATTCTTAACATAAGAAAGGTGGCTCAGAGAAGGGTTTGGACTAAGGAAGAGGCAGTATTGGCCCAGGCAGATGAGTACCTGGCCCATGCTCATACCATCCTACAATTGGGGCCCTTCCCGGGACATGAATATCTGCCACTTATATACACAACCCATCCTAAGTCAATTAATTTCAGTAATAGTGTACAGACAACAGAGGCAAGGAGTATCCTCACCCCCAAAAGTGGTACAATTTAAGGAAAATGACCTGAGAAAAGATGTTATATGTTTCCAGTAGCAAACAAATGTTCATGGGTCAGTTGCTGGTTTTTCAGATTAGAAAGCAGATGGCATTGCTCTGGTATAGCCAAACAGATTTTAGATTGTTGTTCTGGATGGAAGGACAGGGCCAAGACTGTTTATGCACTGGTGATTACAGAGGGACAGATGGACAGCAACAGGGATTCAGTCTTACAGATGTCAGAGAACTGAGGGGAGCAAAAGAACAGAGACGAGAGGGGCAGAGATTAGAGAGGATTCTACAGATATTTCTATTGATTTCTACAGATACTTCAAGTTGTTTATAGGTCTTACTTTCTCAGAACTTAAGAACTCTTATTTCTTAAAATTTTATCCTCAGTCACAGGAAAGATGCCATTATTCTGCACAGGACTAAAGTTATGTTTATTATAGTATCATTTCAATAAATTATGGGCTATATTAGCACTTCATTGTCTTTAAGGAAACATATAGGACAAGCCATATTATTCTTTTTCTTAGGTCTTTCAGACACTGGCATTTCCTTAGAGACAAGAGAGTACTAGTTATAGAGAGCAGCAGTAGGTCAGAAGATTTCAGGTTAATGAACAAAAATACCATAGATGTTAACTGGGGTTAACCTGTAGTAAACAAGACCTATTAACTTCTTTACTAAGTAGGAATACACTATGTTTATGTTTATGTAGGTCTAGATTCCTCTCTAGTCCCACTAACTCAAGACAGGTCATGGAAAGTACAATAGACTTAAGTAGAAAAAGACAGCTGAGTATATGTAGGGCTGAAGGTTGACCCAACTATGAAGGGTGGCATTAGCACAGTTTCTTTCCATGATATCTTTCCAAAAAGTTAAGCATTTTTTTCTTCTACTCTTGTCAATTTTTCCAAGGCTAGTACAGAAATACTCCATGAATCAGAATACAGACTTGATCGGAATAGTTTTGAATTTTTCTGATGAAGCTTATTTGCTACATGATACAAGATTTGAAACCTCCCTAGAAATTAACTAAGATAATATATAGGCAAATTTAATTAAAATGTCATATTCTTAACTTTTAAAAATACAAAATGTAAAATATTTGCAGAGATGCATTGACTTCTTACTTAACAGACATTATGAGGCAAGATAGCCAGGAAAAAAAAAAGAAAGAAAGAAAAGAAAACATTCAGTAAAGTTCCAGAATCTACCCAAATAGTAATAAGTGTAAAAGGGATGAATAAAAATAGTTGTATGTTCTTATCTGAGTACAGTTTTCTAGAATTGACCTAATCTCCACCAGAGACATACAGATTAGCCAACATTTCAGACATTTGGTAAGGTAATTATCTCCATTCCACTTATACAGCTCAGTATTGTGTATTAAAGCAGAGAAATAATTTATTTCTTCAACATTTCCAAGAGAAATGTTTTGTGCCATAAGTTTCTTTAATTGATAAATGTCTTTTTAACCAAAAGGGGAAAAAATTAACAAACCAAGTATGGATTCATGAAATGCACACAAACACGTTCTGAAAAATAAAAATTTACAGATGCTGAAAGATGTCCTCTACATTGTATAAAGCAAAAGAAAGTACATTGTATATAATGAGAACCTCCTAATCTCGTGGTTCACTTGAGTAAATGTAAAAGGCACTTGATCAAATGAAAAAGGCTGAGGAGATTTCTGAAAAGACATTATAAAAATAAATCTATTTATGCCTCTCTTCAAGCATCACTGTAGACCTATTCTATCCCACATCATTCTCCCACCTGTTTGGAAAGATATGTCCTGGCAGTGTCTCTAGGACCTGGTATCACTCCTGACCACATACAAATTGAATTCCAGCTTCATAGCATCAGATCTCTGGGGAATAAAATCTAGCCACAAACAAAGAACACAAACTGTTCCTTAACAAGATGGCAGGTATTTGGCACAGGATTTGGGTTTTGTTTAAATAAGTTGATTAACAGTATCACAGTGGCAAGTTCACTGTTTATAATCATTCTATTTCATTTGCCTATAAAAAGTAGAAGCAGATATTCCATCTTATAAGCCTGGTATGAATCAATAGGGACTCTTTTTTTACTTTTGAGTAAATACTGCAGTAAAAACAAGAGCGGGTGGGGGGCAGATAACTTAAGTGCAAAAGATTTTAAGGCCCACCAACGCTGCTGTAAGAAAAAGGTTTCTGCTCACAGTCACCTCATTAACCACACTCAAACTTTTGTGGAAAACAAACAAAAAGACTCACCAGTAAATCTCACTCTATTTTCCGCATAAAATCAGTGTAGATAAAGGGACTCATGTCTAGGATAATCACTTTTCAAAATCCAGATCTTTCTGGCCAAAGGAGCCTTAGCACTTCCCTCAGGACAATCAACACATTTAGGTGTTTTTAAAAAGCAGAAACTTAATTAAACTCACTTGAACAACTGAATATTAAGATTCAGACATTATTTAATCAAATAATCTTATTTCTATTTTCAGGGAGGCAGAGCTAAGAGAAATCTATTTTCTATGATCTCTTCTTCATTCCTTTCTAACCTAAGTTTCTTAAAATATATTCCTAACCATTTGGTGCACTTTATTTTCCCATTTGTGTTCTCAATTCTAATTTCTACTACTGTTTTTAAGATAACCATTCATTACCCTTTTTATTCCAAGTATGGCAAGCAAAACAGTACAGAGCTTACAGATGCGAGTGCTTAAGTACCAAGCAGTCCTGGGTTCTAGGCCATGCACCCCAAGCAACTTCACCTAGTACCCATGTGCTCGATTCTGAGACTCCAGTAAGATAATGCATGTAAGTTCTTAGGAACAGTAGCTGACACAACTTTTTCTATTAGTAAATAATTAATATTAGTTGCCATTCTGACTTCTGTTTTTAAGTATTTTCCTTTCCTTACCCTCTTCTGGCTTTGTATAAACTTAGTCTATAAATACATTAAATTGATTCCATTTATACTTAAAAGATTTTAAATTTTTATTTTAAAAAATCTTGAAAAGGTTCTCCCTCTGTTACTTCCACACAACTTTTTTTCCTTCTCATCTACAGCTTCTTGAAAGAATATGCTAGACATCTTGTCATCACATTCTCATTTCATTTATTACTGAACCTACTGATTTCTCTTTAATATCTCAACCCTAGCTCATTTTTATGGAAGCCAGTGTTACCTACTCATGTTCTTCTAGCCAGAACCCTTGCTAGAACTGCAGACTCATCTTCTGGCTGTTCACTGCTACCTGGATATATGACTGGCACACAGAGTTCAGTAAACCTCAGTCAAAACATCCCCTTAGATTTCAAATTTACTTTGCCTCTTGTATTGCCTATTCTAGTTTGTGGCACCACTATCATTCGATTGATAATATTAAAACAATAAGTATTACATTAACTACAAACTATGATAGCAATAACTAAAACTATCCGAATGTTTACTGTATGCCAAGCTTTGTTCTAAATTCACAAATATTAACTCACTTAATGTTCACACAATCCTATGAAGTAATTACTGGCATTATCTGAGGAAGGGCAGGCTTAAGTAACTTGTCCACAGTCACACAGCTAGTAAGTAGTAAAACCAGGTGTCCTGCCATTGGAGCCTACGCATTTAACCACTGGACATACTGACTTCAGCTTGGAAGCCAGAAGGATGAAAGTCACCTTTAACTTCACAATTCACTTCACTTCTTTTATTGAGTTAGTACCAAATTTTGTTCATTTTAGCTCATCTGTACATAAACGCATATCTTCAGATTCTCATTTTATCTCACCAATATGATTGCCCCATTCTTTGTTTCCAGTCCTTTCCAATCCACCTAATCTGTCGGAAGGATCTAACATTAAATTCTGATGAGTTACTTCCCTGCTTGCAGAGCTCCCAGTAACTTGGAGAATCAAAACCAAGTTCCACCACGCCAACACTGCCAACTCTTGTTGCTTTATCCCCACATATAATGCTCCAGGAGAACAGGGATCACAAATTGAGTCTAGGCTGTGTCATGTGTGATAACCTATCAGAGGCTAATAAGCAGGGGACTTAAGAATTTTCTGGGAGAATTAAAACCTAGGAAAAAAATAAAAATAAAATATAAACCAAGAACTGGCCAAAAAACAAAACAAAAACAGGATAAAAGATTAGGAATAGGGTAAATTTGAAAGACAAGATCATGAGTTAAATTTTGGAAATATTAAATTTGAAGAGCCAGTGGCAAATCCATATGGCAATGTGCAACAAATAAACTTGTACTGGTAACAAAGCCCCAGATTTCAGAAGTAAGGGATTGTTTCAAACACGGTACATTGACCATCTCTCGTCAACTGTTCTCTGTAACTTCAATAACTGTGACAACTGAATATACCATAAAACATTAGCTAAACAGAATTTCTTGGAACTCTCTAATAAAGTGTAAATCAGAGAAAAGAAAGTCACCGTCCCCTCGCCCATGCTGCCACAGACTGCTTCCTGTCTTGGTACTAGGTATATGGGGTACCACCGCGTGGAACAGTAAATGAGCTCTCTGCATCTGGAAGAAATGTGGCAATTGATGGGGAATTGTTAAGTCTGGAAAAGCAGGCACTGATAACATGGTATCTGTTGGAACAGCAATGAAGTGTTGTAGAGTGAAAAGCTGCCAGGCTACCCACTGCCCCGCAGAGAGCCTGCCCAGCCCAACAGAGCAAACACAGAACTTACTGGGAACAAAGTTTTTTATAAACACATTTGAGACAATATTGACTAATCTCAAATATAACTAGTTGGCTGGGAGGTGGGGGAGCACATGATCAACTACACCGATCTGGGGTCTGGGAGCCCAGGACACCTACTATAAAGAAGGAAAATGAAGCAGAATTTAAGTGTCACTGTTAAATTACCTCTTTGGTATTGATAAGCTTATGGAGACAGAAAATTCAAATTATGCCAGAAGTATTAAATACTTAGTGATTGCTCAAATACACTTGACCTGCTTACTGTTCTCTTATCTGTGCTGAAATTATTTTGCAGTATATGGTGTGAAGTCTTTGAAGGTGATGATTATTTCACCTGAAAGAATGGTGAGTATGTAGTCGGCACCTAAAAATAATTTGCTGCACTGGGTTGGATAAAAGTTGGAAAAAAGCCCAATTAATTTAATCTATTAAGAAATTCAAGTTCAGAAAACTCATTCATTTACTCATCCATTCTTTTACCCACTCAGAAACATTCACTGACTGCTAGGTACTAGACTAGGTTCTAAAAATGTAACAGTTTGCTCTCAAGGAGTCCACAGTGATAGAAAACAGGAATGGTGACTGCTAATTTGGGGCACTTACTCTAGAGAAACATTATGTTAGTGTCTACAAATTAATCATCTCATTTAATTACTACAAAACAATGATGGAATGCGCAGTATTTTCCCCATTGTATAAGAAATGTTCACTCAAAGATTCAAGTGATTTGCCAAAGTCACACAGCTAGGAAATCACAGAGCTGGAATTTCAACTTCAGGGTCTATGTTAGGTTAATGCTAGCATTCCTCAACCTTCCATCATTTAGCTATGACATTGACAATTTTTGTCATATTAGGTACTATTTTCATTTAAATAGAGCTGCCTGGACTTTGCTACATCAATGATGTCTATAAAATTCTGAGTATGAGTTGTTATTTATTTTTATAATTACATTAAAGTATATATATTTCTATTAAAATAAAAAGTTTGTCATCATATAATCCCAAATTATCTTGAGTCACTTTGTAGGGACACATCTTGGGACACACTGCCCTCTGTTATGTTACCTGACATGAAATCAGAAGGTCCAAGTGAGGCTGGGTGATAGCAGTCATAAAGCCTGCTCTTGTGTGCTGTCGTTGTGAGAAATAGAATAGTTACAATCACTCTGACCTTGCACCTTGGTCCAAAGCCACTATTCAGCAAAACTAAGAGGTACCCATGACCCACTCCAGCAAGTGGTCCCGACTACTGCCATCCAATGTCACTGCTGAGGTTTAGCGTGAAGTGTGTAGTTTCATAACACCAAGTCCAAAATTCCAGAAGCCACCTGATTCTCTTTCAGTCTGTCTCTTGCTGTTATAAGCTTGTTTTGTTTATGTGTGTGTGTATTTGTTTGTTTGCTTGGAGATGGGGTTAGTCGCGGTTCTGGTACCTGTTTCAACAGACCGGGAAAGTCGAGACAAAGGGTTCTTTCAGAAGAGTAGCAGGGATTAATCAGCAACAGCAACAGCAGCAACAAAAACAGTGATTGTACAAACATATTTGCTTCCAGAATTACCTCCAAATCTCAAACTACCCCACCAAGAAATTCGTCTTCTTCAACACCTCATTTACACCAGAATCTCCAATTCTGAGTTATTGCACACAGGTCATTTTTCTGATAACTAGAAACAGCTGCTTTAAAGGAATGACTAATTTTTAAGATTTAACCATTTGATTAAAATTTTGATGAAAACACTGGTTCTTTATATGTCTCAAGTGTACTAAACTTCACTTCATCTTTTCTATGACACAACAGAATACAATCTGGATTTCTTCTCCATATAAATGGTCATATATGATTCGTGTCTGGCTACCTCCCATGCTCCTCTCAAACGACTCTTCCCATGTTCACCATAGTCCAAGCACACTGAACTTCTTACTATTCTTCATGCACATGAAGCTCATTTATGCCTCAAGGTCTTCACACGCACCCTTCCTTCTGCCTGCAACATTTTCATCAGTTCGTCTCACTGTTCTTAGCCATTCAGGCTCACCTCAAATATCACCGTCTCAGGGAAGCCTTCCATAATCTTCCCTTTGAAAGTTGCCCCCCCATCACATTCCTTGATTTTATGCCTGTTGGCACTTACCACATGAAGGTATCAAATTTTTTGTTAACGTGTTTATTGTCCATCTTTCTGAACAGAACACCCATTATACAGGAAGAGGGACTTTGTTTTATCCTCTACTCTACATCATCAGTGTCTGCTTTATTCACTGTTCTGTATCCTTGCCATCTAGAACATAGAAAACAACCATTATTAAAGGTAGAATCACTTTAGAGACCAGGGGATGACGTTTGTGGATTCACTGTACTTGTATAGATTTTGTGTGCCTGCTTTATTTCTCTGTCTCTTATCTTGGTATCTGGTTGTCATTTGTCACTTTCCACTGCTATCAGAATGGTTTCCTTTCATGTGCTGTGGTAAGACCACACGATCCTTCAAAATACCACTTCTTCTCTTTCCTGAACAAATGACTCATTTGAAATTAGTATATTTAAGACATGGTGAATCAAATTTTTGTCTACTTTTTTAAACATCCTATAAATATATATGAGGCTTTTGTCTGTTTATGCCCAAGTTTTTATAGTATTTAAGATGATAAGAAGACCCACTGTGTCTTCTACTCTAGTAGACCACGCGTAGTCTGCACCAGTTGATTTCTGACATAGTCAACTCTAACTGTAAGAAAGGAGAGGACCAGGTGAGGATGCTATGGTGGGAAACAGCACATACAATACTTACACAGATGTTCACATCCATTTGGGACACATTCTAATTCTGAAAGCTTGTCCCATATGAGTTGGGAAGGTATTTGCTGAAGATGGCAGTTGGATTCACTGCATGTGGGAAAGTTTTCCCTGGAACAGGGTAAGTGGGAAGCAGCTAGTTGGTAAATAAAACTAAACAAAAAGGTCTAGCAGTCCATAGATTATCACTAGACTTTACTCAGAAGAGTTGTGGGAAGGTATGTACTATGGTGAGTGCTGTGAAGTGTGTAAGCCTGACAATTCAGACTTATACCTCTGGGGCAAATAATACATTATATGTTAATAAAAAAATTGAAGAAAAAAACAGAAAAAAAGAAGAGATGCGAATGGAACTGATGTTCTAATATATCTAAAATTATCCAGAATAGTCCAAAATGACTACTGGTTAAGAACACATCAAGTATTTCCCTAAATGAGTAATGAGGTATGGATGTGCTGTAGGAATATCACCCTGTGCCCAAATAAGGAAACCACCAGCATATTTGTATTAAATTAGCTTTCATCACATCTAACTGTATACTTAGTTTGTTTTAATGATGCTACTGGGAGACATTTCCAAAACTACCAAGTATGTAGGGTTTTAGCAAACGTTAAAGATCTGGTCACTATTTGAACAATTTTAACCCCCCAAATCTGGCCCCTGCATTTAACACAAGGCTAAATTATGGTGACTCCTCTAAGCTATTTAAATGAAGTTTTTCTTTCTGCCCGGACTCTAAAATTTACAAAGCATTGTTCTGCACAATTCAATCCCAGTGGCTTTTCTCACTTTATTTTCAAAAGTGTCAAACTCAAGAAACAATGGAAACAACTTCATCTAAATACATGTTGCAAAAAATCTGAGATATCTTAAAAAGATATTTCCACTCCCAATTGACGCTCATAAAAAACAAAGACAATGATTTCTACGGCAAGCTGAAACATTTGAAAGACCTATTGCCAAGTTAGAATTCAAGATATCAGTTAAATACCATTTTATCTGGCAAGTAATAATTGAATTCACAAGCACTGTGTGGATATTGGCAACTCTTCTGCACATCTGTTATTACATATTACAATGAAATTTAAATATTCCAGGTATTTGGAAAGTCATATCTTCTTTGAAACTATGTTGATTATCAAAATTGAGAGCAGCACACCAATATATACTGTTCTTTTCTACGAAGAAAACGTTACAATATATAAAACTACTGGTGGCCAGCAGCTAGTTGTGCAAAATAAAAATAAGAAGTACAGACTCCTCTACACTCAATCAGGTGGAATGAATGCTGAGAGTTTTGCTTTTTCTGCAAGAAAAGAGCTGAATGACGCCTGTCTTGCGAGACATATGCATTGACCTCAGAGGGTGAGATGCAGGGCACTATTTATTCAGGTGAAAAAATACAAAGCTTTCTGTGTTGTTCAACAGTGATCAAACAGAGAAGATTCCCAAGAATGTACTCCATGTGTGACTTTCAGAACTCAACTGTTGTATTTCCAATATTAAGTGGTGAGGTAGAAACACCACCGTTATTAAGGCAGACCATATTATTTATTATCCATAATAAATATAAAGTTTTTCAAATAGAAGGGTTCAATAATTTTGTGTTTAGTCACAGAAACACCAGGAATGATTTCTTCTATAACTAAACTTAGCTGTTTATGACAGCTATGAGGGAAATAATCTGATAAACTGAATGAATGAATGTGAAATTATTTTTGTTATGAAGCTTCTAATGATGGAAGCTAATGTTCTACATTTTGGATAGCCTTTAGATGACTACAAATGTATCTGTCATGTATAGTTGATCAGGATGTCATTGTCAAATTATCTTCAAAGCAGATCTATATCTCTGTCTATATCCGTAGGTGATGGGTATAAGACCCAAACTGTGACCAAAGAAATCAGAATAGTGATGCCTTAATGTCATGGTAAATCACCTGTGTGTGTATCTTTAAAGATTCTTGCAACAGCAAGCTGGTAACTTGATCTTTCATAGGTCTCAGTTTTCTTATTTATAAAATGAGGATATTCAGACAGATTTGCCATTTAGCAAACTCTGTAGGCATGAAAATTCTGAGATTCTGTAATAACATATTTCAAGAGGCCTGAGGCTGAGAAGATCATGAGTAGTGGAGCTGGAGTCTGAGATGGGGATATGGAATATGGGGCTTTAGTAAATAGGTAGGTGGGCTCACATTCCAGGGGAATGGAACTGGGCAAGGACAGGTTAGAGGAGAGCTAACACAACAGTACCAGAAGTCTAGTGATAGACGGACTTGCTTGAGTGGAGACGTACAAGGAAGAGCAGCAGGAGAAAAAGCTGACTGTAGGTTGGTCTGTATGGCGGAATGACCTGATTATCCAGCTAGGGTTTCAGATTTTATTACACAGACAAGAATATTTTCTAAGGCAAGGGTAACTTTTGTAAAGTACGCTTCATGGAGATCTATGTGACTGACAAGTATGGGAGCATTGGAAGGGATATGTACAATTAGAAAGCCATTGGGACAAAGGATCAGGTATGTATGATGCATCACTCGTGTGGCTTTGGGTGGAAGTGTAAAGCAGGGGACAGAAGTGTATACCAGGCACCTTGTATACAGACCAGTTCATTATAGGGTGGAGAGCAGTTTTGCATGCATCTTTGGAGAAAATCTCTCTATATTTTCATTTTGCAGGACAGATGCTTTACATCACAGCAGAAATCTAGGCTGAGGAAAGGCCATATCCGGGTTAAGTGTATGACACATAGATATGATCAATAATTACATTTTCTGGAAATGTTCTTGCTCCTCAGAATTAGGGATGGCGTCCATGTGCTGCCATTACTCCATGAACCCCACAGTTGCTCAATGGCAGTAAGACATAAAATAGTAGGAGCTGGACAGCATTTCTGAACCCAGTAAGGTGACAACATTTTTCCTCATGTACATTTATATGATTATAATGAACCTCAGAATTAATTAGCCTTAGTAAATTATTTTTTAAGATTTTATTTATTTATTTGTCAGAGAGAGAGAGAGAGAGAGAGAGCGAGAGCAAGCACAGGCAGACAGAGAGGCAGGCAGAGGCAGAGGGAGAAGCAGGCTCCCCGCCGAGCAAGGAACCCGATGTGGGACTCGATCCCAGGACGCTGGGATCATGACCTGAGTCGAAGGCAGCCGCTTAACCAACTGAGCCACCCAGGCGTCCCAGCCTTAGTAAATTTTTAAGGAAGAGAATAATATTTGCAATGAAAATAAATTAATTTTTATAACAGTCTCAAAAAGGAGTAAAAGTACGAAAAGCTAAGGCAGCATGTGAGTAACTAGAGCGCAGAAGGTTGCAAAATGTGGACTTCACCAGACAGGTAGAGTCCAAGGTTCTCTTGGGTGTTGATTCTAATATCGTTCAAACAAAATTTTCATCAAAGTTCTCGTGGATTTATTTAATCCTCGACACATAGTTTATATTTGGTTGGTTAGTGCAAATTTGCAGTTAAATGGTGAAAATAGTTCCTAGCATGTTACCTCTGGGGTCCTTTTTCCTAACTTAGTTCCCACAAGAAGATGAAAAACATGAAGAACCTGAATTGCTCAGTACTACTTGTGCCAGACACTGTGGAGATCCCATGGCAGGCATATTTAATGAGGGAATCAGTTCCTGCCTCAGTTTTAATTTGGTCTTTCCCAGTGTCCGATATGTTCCTCTCAGATGAACTGGTCCGCAGGGAGCTTCAAAAAGTCAGGGTGTGTAAAGAAAAGGAACAGGAAAAATTTCAGCATTATGACAGTTTTCTACAAGCTTTCTTTTTTATATAAAGTCATGTCAATGGACTTCCACGGTTTAAATTAAGCAGAGCATAGGCACCTTAATTAATCAAAAATTCCCCTTAGTATCAACTCACACAAATGCTACCATTCCATTGTGGAGTAACATATTTCTGCATTGTCCTACATATGGTCCAAATTAGCACCTGCATAGTTCAGTTATTAAATGAAAAACAGCTCCTTACTTGACCTATGGAGTTCTTGTGTACAAGAACCTATCCAACAGCATTATGTCTTCCCTTATCAGATGTGTGTGGTATGACATAATGAATGTAACACTTCAGTGCAATTGGCAAGATTTCAACTCCCAAGCATGGGGTCACATTTCCCTGTTCTTTGTTTTGGAAGCAGACCTTATGCACTGGGCAGCTAACAATGAAGCTCTGGATCTTTTCCCTTAGAGATCTCAAACCAAATCTGAGAAACTAGTAACTTAAATTTAATAAGAGTCTGAAAATTCATTTGCTGTGCAAGAGTGTCTTAGGATAAGTGATGAAAACTCCAGAGAAATGTTAGGTGAATGTGTGGGGCCAGCCCAAAAGTCTCTTTTATCTGAAAAAAATTTTAAAGGACAATAGCATTACATAGAGTGTTTAATTTTGCTTTGGCAAAAACCTGGATAAAGCGATATCCAGACCCAAATTTTAAATAATTTTGATATATTTTTAATTAAATATAAAATGTGCAAATGATACATATCAGTCTCACTGTACTGTTATGTGAACTTCAGTATTTTAACATTTCTATTTATTTAAAAAAAATTCTAGACTTTAAATTGGGACAACTTACTATGTCTAAAGTGCAAGGGCTTTAACAGAAGAAAAATGGAGTTTTGTGACTGAGCAACAGATGTAACGGAATCTGTAGAAAAGTGTTTATCTATTTGCTCTGAGAAAGAAAAGCTGAAGGTCGTTCACTAGGAGTTTTGAATGACATAACAGACTAGTGGTCCTGGCAAATAGTGTGGCTGAACCTTAACCACTGGGTGAAGAATAAGAAAAATGGAATTCATTTGGAACAGAAGGGTTTAGTTTAGAAATGAGACAAACAAAAAAGTCTTCAAATGGCCTCAAACAATGAATAAGGGTCACATACACCTGGGAGCTTACATTCTGATTAACCAGTTGTAGAACAGGAAAGATATGACCCATCTGGCAAAGACTCAGAAATGGACAATGACAATTAACAAGGACGTTATATGGTTCCCATATTGGACTGTACTGGAATCAATTGGGACTCCACTTTAGAGAATGAAATTAAAAACCAGATAGGAATATGAAATTCTATGTTGTAAAACATAGACTTACCTGCCAAATATTAAGATACTGGAACTAATGTGCACTCCTCGACACTTAAAGAAGAAAGTTTCATAGTTCAAGAAAGGAAATGCACTAGATTTCCATCACAACATAAAAGTTCTCCAAACAAATGTTTACAGAGCATCAGCTATGGGTAAGGCACTGTGTAAACAGTACCTGAGCTCAATGCCTCACAAATTTTGTGCTGTTCCTGTTTTCTAAAACTAAAATTTAAAAAAGTTCTAAAAGACTCATTTTAAGCAGTTAAGCAGTAAGTACATGGAACGCATTAACTTTAAAAGTTAAGCTAAATACACAAACATGTGTGTGAAGTATTTCATTAAATTTAATGTTGATGGAGCCATATTAGATGACTTGAAAGTAAGTAGAGACTTTCCAGGTATACCTGTAAGTCTTATGTTATAAAATCAGTATCAGTTCCTCCTATTAAACCTCTCTGGGTAATGACAGAATCAGAAA
>ML097541.1:0-22415 GCA_003697995.1 Taxidea taxus jeffersonii
GGGGGGGTGGGGTAAGAGGTGGAGGGGCTCCCCCGGGGCATCAGCAGGGGAATCGAGGCCTGGGGACTACAGAGGGATTTCGTCTTTCTCCACATCAGGATATTCTCCCACTTTTTCTTATTTTCTTCCTTCTCTTCCTCGATATCCCTTCTCCTTCTCTCTCACCCCCACCTCAGCGGGAAGCTGAGAAGTGGCCACCCCTCCTGAGGCCCCGGCTAGAAGGTATGCAGATCACTAAGGGTTCCCCTAAACCCCTGGGGTGGGGGGAGAGGGGCGCTGCCACCAAAAGGAACCACACTCTGAGTGAGCAAAGGGACCTCTGACTCTGGTGTTTTGCTTTTTGACCAAAGAATGATAGCATCCTTTGATTTCAGGATAGTACCACTTTGCTGTCTCAGTGCACGAGAAATCCTTAGTGGATCGGGCCCAGGGAGAAAACAGGCCGTTCTAAGCAGACCCGTGACCTGGGACGCCCAGGTGTCTCGTTTTAATTAATCTCACTATAGATCCTGTGTTTGTTTATTTTCCTTGTGTTTTTGTAAGTGAATTGCTCACGGACAGTTGGGTTATTTGGGCTCTCACTTCGTCCTGCAGGAACCACAAGCTGGGGGCAGTTCGATGCAAAGATAAAGCTGTGTCCCGGCGAGTGGTTTCTAAGGGTTCTGCGCTGGGAGCTCCCGGGGGGGGGGGGGGGGTCGTGGTGAAGACATAGCTCTGGTGTTGGCCCGCAGTATTGGAAACAAATTGTGGGGATTCGGGAAGAAAGAGCCCATCCTGCGCAGGTGATCACAGCTCGACAATCCTCATTCTTTCTTTGTTGACTTTTATTTTTAGTTTTTTAAAAACCGCTCCCACCATTTACCCCTCCAGGCGCATGGACGGTAGCAGCAGGGTGACACCCGGGGCCAGCGGACCACAGCCAGCTGGAGAGCCGGCTCTAGAAGTGGGTTAAAGTCAATCTCACTGCCACTTGCCCGCAGATCGGAGCCAGAGTGGAGATCCATAGTCTTGCCTCTGTCACTAGCAGTCATGGTGCACGGGGGATAGCGGAGGCCAGCATCATCGGTGCAGGTTGGAACTGAAACTTGGTCTGTAGTAGGACCCAAAGGAGACTACAACCTCCACCCGTCCCTCTTGCAAGTTTGCTCACTGATTTTTGAGAGCTTGGAGTTGGGGTCCTCACCCGGGGTACCAGAAAGTAAAGAAGGGGCGGAACAGGAATAGGACAGTTTGGTTCCTGCCTGGGACTTAGTGGCTCTTGAGCAAGTCTGGCTCAGGGAGACTCAGTTTCCCCTCCACCAGCAAAAGAGGGAAGGAGGATGGGGAGACTCGTCATTCATGCAACCCATTTTTGTTGGATCCTCTGTGGCTAGAAAGGGTTTTAAGCACTGTGGATAAGTCGTGAACAATAGAGATGCAGGCCCTCCTTTCTTGGCCATGTTGGTGATTCTGAGAAGTGACCAACCAAATACCATGGGGTTGGGACTCTGAGTTGCCCAGGACCTGAATCTGCTGTCCAGGTGGGTGGAGGGTGGACCAGCCATTCCTGCTTCATCTGGGCTCCTCCCAACACCCAGGGCCCAGGCCGGCAAGCACTTGGCAGGAGACCAGAGCCCCTGTACCCTTGCACTTGCCCACAGTGGGTCCTAGGCTGGCCACACTGGCTAGGGGTACAGAGGGAGGAGGGTAGCCTCGGGCAATGGGGCCAGCCCCCAGGGGCCCATAGTGGGGGCAGAGCTGAAGGAGGGGTGGGGGTGCCAGAGGAGGTAGGGGAGCTGGGAGGGGTTGGGGGTGGGGGTCCCCTGTGAGCTGGGCAGTTAGTGATGACCTGACAGCAGAAAACCCTTAAGTTCTGTGGTTCTGTAAGCTGCTTTTGGGGGTCTGTTATTTGATATAAGTGCTTTGGTTTCTCTGTTAAGCCCATAATATATTTTTAGACAATTCAGAAAAGTTTTAAAAAACAGCCTCAAACCTATATAAGGAACTGTCTGCGTAGCCCTGAGCCTTATTTCAGAGTTTCAGGACCCCTCAGCTCTGCTCCCCCTACTCATTCAGGACCCCTCCCTTTCCTAACCTGGCAGGGGCTCTGCCTTGCATTGTCCCACCTCCCTCTCCCTTCCCTTCCTTTCTTTGAACTCATCCTGCATTTTGATGGCTGTTTCGCAAAAGTCTCCCTTCCAGACCCCCCAAGCCCCTTCTGTGGGTTTGGTGGAGACAAGGAGACAATCAGAAGAGAAATCCCATAAATGCCACATTCCCCCCCCCCCACCATAAACTTGGTCCTCCCACCATTATTCTGCGTGAGCTGTTGGGGCACTTGCCTGAGGGGCCCCCTTCATTTGTACCCTAAATGATCCCTTCTCACTATTAAGGACATCCTGCCAGCAGTGAGCCGTGTCTCTCCTGCATAGCTCTTCCTTTTTTATTGGACCATTCCCACCAGCGTACAGACATTATTCACATTTTTTTTTTTAAGATTTTTTAAAGTTATCTCTACACCCAACATGGGACTCAAACTCACAACCCTGAGATCAAGATTCACATGTTCCACTGACTGAGCCAGCTGGGCACCCCAAAATTATTCACATCCTAAAAAAAAAAAAAAAAAAAGTCACATTGTCCCTCCGAGCCCCACATCCATTCTCCACTCCATCCCACTACAGCAAAACTTCCCAGAGCAGTTTTCTCTGGAACCTGTCTCCAGATCCAATCTGTGATGAAACTGTGTGATTCCACCTTCAAAATGTATCCATTAGCAATAATCGCGCCTCGGATAAACCTCATTGGCTACGATACTGCCACTGCGCAAAGCTCAAAATGTTTCCATAATAGGGTATCTCAGTACCTAGCACTTCTGCGGCCAGGTCCGCGGTCCAAGCCACCATCCACCCACCTGAGACTGCAGTACTCAGCTCACTGGTTTCCCCGACTCTGGCCTTCTTCCCATTTCCCCGACAAAGCCACTCCTCTGCTCCAGAGTCTTCCCAGTGACATTCCAGTCCCTTCCCAGTGACATTCCAGTCCCTTCCCAGTGACTTTCCTATGGCTTCCCATGGACACTCTGAGTAAAAGCCAAGTGAAGGACCTCACAGGACTCCCACAGTCCCCAGCCTCCCACCGACCCCTCGGACCCTGTCTCCCAACCCCTGTCCCGTCCCTATGGCCGAGCCCCAACCACACGGTCCCCTTACTTTACAATAAGGCTCTTTCCGCCAAGACCATGTCTTACTCACTCATGTCCTGATCTCTGCTCCAGACTTCCCTCCTCAGGGCAGCCTTCTCCAACCAGCCTGTTCAGACCTGCTTCCACACACTTCCCAATCCTCTTCCCTTTTTTTTTCCCACCACATTTATCACTATTCGATGTGCTTTGTATGTTCATTTTATCTTCTTGTGTTCCTCCCCACCTAGAATGCAAGCTCTGAGAGCAGAAGTTTTTATATGTTTTTGCACAATTCTGTCCCCCATCGGGGAGAGTGCAATTGCCCCTTGAAGGGCATTATTATTATCATTATTGTATTAGCTGTTCCCAGAAGGACAGCCGAAGAAGCAGCATTAACTCTAGTTAACCCACATTACAAACATGAGGATTTGTTAAAGACATAAAAAGAGGCACACAGCCCTGAACTCCAGAGGTGGATCAGAGAGGCTACGACACCTTACGTCCGTGCCTTGGCTCACTCCATCCCCTGGAATCTGATTTGACCCCCTTAATGACGTGGGAGGGTCATTAAGTGTGAATGAATCTCGTGGACAAAGGAGAGTGAGCAAAGCAATAGTTTTATTAAGCAAAGATACAGAAAAGCTCTCAAGAGTGAGAGGGAACCGGACCAGGTTGCCAATGACGGCTTTTAGGGTTGGTCTTTTATTGAAAACTTATGAGGGAATTTAAATCTTTCTAACATCTCCGTGGATAGCGCCATTGAATAAGGTGATAACATTTTCCATGGCTTACTTCTTCTTTAGAGGCTGCTCATTCTTTTTTGGTCACAAGGTGACTTTGGTAAAAAGACCCCACCTCTGACGCCTGGGGCAGGGCGGTCTCTGATCTGTTCCCTTATCTCTGGTTTCCTCACACCTCAGCATTTCTGGGATTCCTGTGAGCCTGACCCTGTAGCCCTTGTGTGAGCCTTTCACACAGCCCCCTCCCTACCTGTCTCTCCCTACCTACCCCTGCCTGCCCCTGACTCGCTAAGTGACTTCTAAGTCTACATCAGAGGAAGCCTTGCATTGTGTGCTGAGCAATGTTGAAGGACATGTTCTTGGGAAAGCCACCACCAGAAAGAAGTTCTATGAGCTCGGGGCCCCCAGGTGGCTCAGTCACTGAGGCATCTGGCTCTCGATTTTGGCTCAGGTTGTGATCTCAGCGTCGTGAGATCGAGCCCCCTGTCGGGCTCCGAGCTCAGTGCAGAGTCTGCTTGAGATTCTCTCTCTCTCCCTCTCCCTCTGTACCCCTCCCACTCACTCTTTCTCTAAATAAATAAATAAAATCTTTCAAAATCAAAACAATAAAACCCCTTAAGATCACTCTGCTGTGAGGAACCCCAGGCTGGCCAGGTGGACAGGCTTTGGGGAAAGAGGGGCACCAAGCCAGCCCACAGCCTTTCTAGCCCCCCAGCCTCAGCACACAACAGATGCCCAAAGAAGCTTTCTTGGAGGCTCAGGAAGTAGCTTCAGGTGACTCCAGCCCAGCCAACATATGACTGCAACTACAGGAGGGAGCCCAAGTCACTGAGTTCTGGGGAGGTTCATAACGCAGAACAGAGGACACTCTCCAAGGCAGCCCTGCCCGGTGCCCGTAGCGCGGTCAGATTCACCAAGGCTGCCCAGCACAGGTGTGCTCAGCTTAGGAAAACTCCAACACGAGGAACTGTGTTTCAAAGAAATAAATTAAGGGCTTGTAAAAGCATTGTCTTATTACAAGTGCGCCTTCCAAGGCACTTGTAAGCATCCATTACGAGGGTAATAGCTACTTATCAGAAGCCTATGGGTAGAAAAACAGAAAGAGAAATGTTGGAAATAACTACCTTTTAAAGATAATTAGGTGCCAAGGGAAAGCATCCTAAAATTTATAGTGTAAGTAAATGAGAAAATTATACAATGACCAAAATTGAATTCACACACAACCTTTCAGAGACCAATGCAGATGTTAGATACCGTGAAGCAGACTTGGATTTCTTTTTTTTTTTTTTTTAAGATTTTATTTATTTATTTGTTAGAGAGAGAGAGAGCGAGCACAGGCAGACAGAGAGGCAGGCAGAGGCAGAGGGAGAAGCAGGCTCCCTGCCGAGCAAGGAGCCCGATGTGGGACTCGATCCCAGGACGCTGGGATCATGACCTGAGCTGAAGGCAGCCGCTTAACCAACTGAGCCACCCAGGTGTCCCAGACTTGGATTTCAAAAGTTAATTTCACCTCAATCCCCAGTCTGCTGTAGCCCCTATCACCCAGCCTCCGACTATAACCAGGGAAGAACAGAACTGAATTCCAGAATGTTCCAGATTGGTGGTCTCCATAGCCCCACCTCACCGGACAGTCGCCAAACTTCCATTTCCTCTACCACCTCTGAAGAGAAGCTTCTACTGCTTACTTGAGGTTTAATGATTCAATAGTTCAGTACGAAGATCCATCAACCCACGAAGCCATCAGAAGGCATCAGGAGTAGGATAAAGTTACACGCTTTTAGATATGATGGAAGATAATTGTAGAGTTAGAAGACATTTACTTTTTTTGTTAGTACACTAATGTGTGTAGACTGAACTGCATAGCCAACTTAGTATTCTGTCGGCAAAATCAGGATACTATGTAGTAAGTCAGTTGTAGAGAAACCTATGTTCTGTTGCAGACTAGAGAAAGGACTCCCTGCCCCACAGGGAGGCCCTGTCGGTGTGCGGGCAGAAGAGCCCCCAGGCCCCTCTGGCAGAATGCAGTTCCCAGAAGCGTGCGCTGGGGATAAATCAGCCAGGGTTAGTATTCTGATAAGGAGTGGGCTACAAGGTTGGCCCCTCCTGTGGCTGGGAAAGAATAAGATAAAGGATTCTTTGATGTTTTTATTTAAGGCTTTTGCTCAATAATTCAATGAGAAGATCCATTAACCTATGAAACCATCAACATGCGTCAGGAGTAGAAAAAAAGTCACATGTTTGTTAGATATTATTGAAGATTTAGGGGATATTTGTCCTTTATGTTAATTGGCATTTTCTCATAATCAAAGGGGCTGGTTGAATAAGACTTCCCAATGGGGCATGAATGAGAAGATCAAGGTGAGTAATACCCATGAGGAGTGGGATTTTTCTTCCTTATTAGATTGTTGTTTACATTCCCTTTAAAAAATTAATATCCCCTGGTGAATGTCTCTGGGAGATAAAGAAAAGGCTCTTTCCAACAAAGAGTTCCTCTACTTGGAAAGTGCCGGCCATGCTTGGATTTTGCAGAACTGAAATAGGTCGTCTGGGTAAATGGATTGGTTCGGTAGGAAGAAAGCTCTCAGGCCGACCCTCAACTCTGAGCAGGATATGCCGGGAAAGGGACCCCTGGCTCCTTGGGAAGGCTGAGCAGGGGAGGAAGGGAAAGCCTACTGGTTACGGATGCCTTGGGGATTTTCAGAAATGTGAGACGCTTGAGTTGTGAACATTTCAGAAAGATGTTAGATACAATAAAACAACTGTTGGAGGACAAAGGATGGATCCGTGGCCCCCGAGGAGAGAGAGCTAAAAAGCCCACAGAGAAGAACTGGAAAGAAAAAATAGAGTCAGAGCCAGTGAGGGGAACAGTGTGACAGGAATACTCAGACTTTCAACTTCTCTTCTGTTAAGCAGTGACTCCAGTACGATGAGAAAAATGAGACAGAATCCATACAAAATAAAAATCAGCTAGCCAACCCCAACAGAAAGAGATTTCATAGTGCATTCCAATTTTTTGTTCTGATTTTGGTGTTGACGAATGTTTTCAGTATAAGACCAGAAGAATGTTTTTATTAACAAAATATTTCCAATGGGGCGCCTCGGTGGCTCAGTCGGTTGAGTGTCTACTTTTGGCTCTGGTTGTGATCTCGGGGTCCTGGGATTGAGTCCTTTGTGGGGCTCCCTGCTCAGCCCTGAGTCTGCTTCTCCCTCTCCCTCTGCCCCTCCCCCTACTCGTGTGGGCATGCTCCCTCATGCCCCTGTGCTCCCTCTCTCTCTCTCTCAAATGAATAAATAAAACCTTTAAAAAAATTTTTTTTAGTGTTTCTGATGGTTTCCCTCCCCCAACCAATGATGGGGGAGAAGCCACCACCAATATCAGAAAACACTTTGGGGTAAGACTGAAAATTGCTCAGCTGTGGTCAGCTGAGGGCTTCCGGAGTTTTGTAGGGGCTGGTGGGGCTGCTGGTGATCGTGCATGTGTCTGTGTGTGTGTGTGTGTGTGTGTGCGTGTGTGTGTGTGGAGGGGGTAGGACATGCACGGCATGTTGAGGGTGCTAAGATTCTGACCACCGATTATTCCAATATGTGTTGGGAGTGGGGTGTTATTTCCACACCATCAGCTCGATCTCAGACAGCAGCTGGGCATCTTAGAATTCAACACAGTTCTAACACTATTTACCTGGAAATAGCTTCAGATCTCACAGCTACACAACGGCCTCAAACCCCGCCCCCTCCCTCGCCCTTAGAAGCCAACCACAAGTCCAGGTTGTCACGTGGCAGCAGGGGCCCAGGGGTGCAAGGGCACCTGGATCCGGGAGTTCCAACTTTCAATTACATAAAAATGAAGATGAGTTTGCAAAATAAGTCGAGGTCTGTATTGGTGGATAGGTATGTGACCAAAAACGATGGTGCAGTATTAATTAATGATAGAGTCAGGGAAGTGGGTCTATGTCTATTTATTTATTACAAAGTCTTTTCCACTTTTCTGCTTGAAACTGTTTATAATGAAATGTTGGTGGGGGGGCACACTTGACCAGGTGAGCGTGATCTTAAAGGGGAATCTGGAAACCAGAGTGAGCATGTGTGCCCCCCCCCATGGAGCTGTGCTACCGGGGGAGCAGCTCATTTTTCTCTGCATCCCGTTCCACATTTACTCATATCCTTGGGGCAAATTCTCAAGGTCCCTCTGAATATACTTAACTTGCCACTGAGAAGGAAGACACTGTAGAATTAACCAGCATGACATTTCACAAGGTAGACTTCCATAGTAAAACATCTTTTTAAACTCTTGCTGGTAAACTTCTTCCCAGAAAAAACTTTCCTTCCCTTTATGTATAGAAGGTTATTATTATTATTATTATTTTTAGAGAAGACTTTTGCCTAGCACAGGTTCACACAGTGGATGTCAGGAATTTTTGTGGAAGTATTTGTTTCCTAGATGTCCATCCCCACCAGGGATGATCACTGATTCAGCACCCAGAAGGACCAGGACACTGAACAGCGACATTCATGTTGTCTGAGACATAAGAAACCCCATGTGTGAAATGAAGAATTAGTGCCAGAAATACTGGGCCAATCAGAGAAGCCAGTTAGTAACAACGAAGATAAAATTCGGGATGCTAATTCAGAAGAGTCTATTTACACTGTCCTGACATCTGTGGGTGACAAGGGGCCAGAGCACTGAGCTACACAAGGAGGTTAACTTGATATTTTTCCTACCTGCCAGGTTTGTGATCTTGGATAATACCTTCATTGACTCTTTGGTGAATTATGTATAGCATGGAGAGGAAAATGCCTAGCTTGCAGAGTTGGGGTAAGGGTCAGTGAGATCAGGAATGGAACAGAGCCCAACCACTGTGGTCACTAATAGCTCCCTGCTGTTGACCAGAGCCAACCAGTAATCCATGCTAGACCTCCCTCTCGGGGTAGGGATTTCAGGGAGCATCTGGGAGAGGCACATGCATAAGATTGGAGACCAGGAAGGGAGCTCAGAAGAGAAAGAGAAAGAAGTGCCTATGCAGAATGGAGAGCCTGACCTGGCAGAGAAAAAGAGATGGGATAAGGCTTGCAGTATGTCCAGTAAAAGAAACTGAAAGGACATTTGCTTCCAGTAAAGACTGAGGAACCTCCTAGTGGACCAACTCTCCCACAGATGACAGCTGTAAGCTATAAATTCTGAACCAAATACAAAAAAACAAACAACAACAACAACAAACACCAATACTTGAACGTACTAGAAAGTGACCAAAAAGAGCTTCTGGAAGAAAAAAATGGCACGGGGTGAGTTCTTTCTGTCCATGTCTTCAAACACAGTCAGTAGCCTAAAGAATGTCTAAAACTTCGGGTGACCAACCAACCTAGTTTTTCCAGAGCTGTCCCAGGCTTAGCACTGGAAATCCCATGTACCAGAAAAACTCTCAGTACTGGGCCAGCCAGGATGGTTGCTTACCTTACTAAAAATTCCAACAGAAAATCTAGTTTTCCTGCCCCCTAGAGATAGTAGATAGACTTTGGGACAAACACAGCCCCTGGACAGTGGCAGAGGAATGCGAGACAGGAGTGCCAGGGAAAGGGAGACTCATCTCCGTGTCTGACTCAGCCCACATCTCTCGCTGACTTTTAATCCATATGTTCTAGGAAAGACTGAAAGCAGTCCAGCTAAGAACTGCAGAACTGGACTGAGATTTCAGATGCTTCCCAAAACACAGTTTGCAATCTGAATTTAAACAAGTTAATTGCCTAGCTATACAACAATAAAATTGGGGCACCTGGGAGGCTCCATCAGTTAAGTATCTGCCTTTGGCTCAGGTCATGATCCCTGGGTCCTTGGGTCCAGCCCCATGTTGGACTCCCTGGTCTGCAGGGAGACTGCTTCTCCCTCTCCCTCTGCCCTTCCTCCTGCTTGTTTTCTCTCTATCCTCTTGCTCCCTCCCTCTCTCAAATAAATAAATAAAACCTTTTTAAAAAAAATCTTGTAAAATAAATGAATTAATAAAACTCACACTATTCAGAGGTATGTAACAGAATCCAGAGTCTTCACAATACAGAATGCCCAATGCCCAAGATACAGTCCAATACTATCCAACATACCAAAAATACAAGAACATTTGACCTGTTTTCAAGATTTAAAAAAAAAAATACCCACCTTCAGATAACTACCTTAAGGTATTGAATTAGCACATAAAGATTTCAAAGTAGCTATAACAACTATGCTTGCAGACTACAGGAGAATATATGCACCATGAATAGAAAGACAGAAAGTTTCAGAGGAGAAACAGAAACTAAATTCATCAGAATCTCCTGAGAAGCAGAACAGATAGGATGTGTGTGTTTACATATACATATACAGAGAGGGGGAGAGAGAGATTTATGGTAAGAAATTGGCTAATGAGATTATAGAAGTTAGCAAGTCCAAAATCAGCAGGGTGACCAGGCAGGCTTGAGACCCAGGGGTGAACTGATGTTACAGGATAAAGTCCACAGTCAGTCTGCAGTAGTTCGAAAAAGAGACCACACTGCAGATGATGTGTGAGTGCTGCCTGCAGCAGAATTCCCTCTGGCTAGGGGGAGGTCAGCCTTTTGTTCTCTTCAGGCCTTCAATTGATTGGATGTGGCCCACCCACATTATCAAGGGCAATCTGCTTTACTCAAAGCCCGTTGATTCAAATGTAAATCTCATCACAAAACCCTCTCACAGAAACATCAAGTAATGTTTGAACAAATATATAGTCCCTGTGACTTGGTCAAGTTAACACATAAAATTAGCCATGACAAGAATCAAGCAGAAATTGTAAAAAAAAAAGAAAAATTATGGCACCTGAAACAAAAGAAAAAGGAAAGTGTACTACATGAAACAAGAGAGTAATATTTGAAAGAAACAAAGAACAAAATCCACTGGATGGACTTAATAGCAGAATGCAGATGACAGATGACAGGGGAACATGTCCAGGAACCAACAGAAGTTAATCAGCAGTTCTTTTTTCAAGGTAACCATTC
The DNA here is from genome assembly GCA_003697995.1 of Taxidea taxus jeffersonii. NCBI lineage: Eukaryota > Metazoa > Chordata > Mammalia > Carnivora > Mustelidae > Taxidea > Taxidea taxus. The sequence goes on from ML097541.1 coordinate 10,900, forward strand.
CACATTTACTGATTGCCTCGGAGGAAATTCTCAAGAAAAGAAAAGAGAAAAAAAGAAAAGGGAGAAAAATGGTTGGAAGAAATGAACAAACACTCAGAGACCTATGGGACAACATGAAAGAGGTTATGCATATATATAATTAGAGTCCCAAAAGAAGAGAAGGAAAGGGACGCCTGGGTGGCTCAGTTGGTTAAGCGGCTGCCTTCGGCTCAGGTCATGATCCCGGCGTCCTGGGATCGAGTCCCACATCCAGCTCCTTGCTTGGCAGGGAGCCTGCTTCTCCCTCTGCCTCTGCCTGCCTCTCTGTCTGCCTGTGCTCGCTCTCTCTCTTTCTCTCTCTAACAAATAAATAAAAATAAAATCTTAAAAAAAAAAAAAGAAGAGAAGGAAAATGAGGCCAAGCATAATTCGAAGAAATAATGGCAGAAAACTGGCAAAAAACATGGATTTTCAGATTCGAGAAAATCAGTGAAAACCAAGCAGAATAAATATGGAGAAATATGGGTATGGTAACATTGCCAAATGCTGAAAACCAAACACAGAATATCTTGAAAGCCGATAGAGAAAAGTGGCACAGGGGGAAACAATCATTCGAGTTATCACTGACTGTTCATGGGAAACAATTAGATTGGAGGGCAGTGGAACAACATGTTTCAAGGGCGGAAAAAACATTCCACCCAGAATCCCGTATCTAATGAAAATGTCACTCAAGAATGAAAGCAAAATGTGCTCGCTCTCTCTCTCTCTGTCAAATATATAAATAAATAAACAGAATGCAAGCAAAACAAAGACATCTTCAGATAAAAGAAAACTAAGGGAAATCATTGTCAGGGGACATGTACCTAAGAAATTCTAATGTAAGTTCCTTGGGCAATGGACAATTTTATCATGTGGAAATTCAGGAAGGAATGAAAAAATGGTTACTGTCTGGTTAAATATAAAAAATTACTTTCTAGGAGTGCCTGGATGGTTCAGTGGATTAAGCCTCTGCCTTTGGCTCAGGTCATGATCTCAGGGTCCTGGGATTGAGCTCCGCATTGGGCTCTCTGCTTGGTGGGGAGCCTGCCTCTCCCTCTCTCTGTGCCTGCCTCTCTCCCTGCTTGTGATCTCTCTCTTCCTGTCAAATAAATAAATAACATCTTTTTTAAAAATTACTTTCTGGGACGCCTGGGTGGCTCAGTTGGTTAAGCAGCTGCCTCCGGCTCAGGTCATGATCCCAGCGTCCTGGGATTGAGTCCCACATCGGGCTCCTTGCTCGGCATGGAGCCTGCTTCTCCCTCTGCCTCTGCCTACCACTCTGTCTGCCTGTGCTCGCTCTCTCTCTCTCTCTAACAAATAAAAAAATAAAATCTTTAAAAAATAATAATAAAAAAATAAAAAATAAAAAATTACTTTCCATTTTAATGTATCTGAAATACATGACCTTTGGAAGCAATTATAACCTTGTCTAAGCTAGAAGAAGAAAGCTAGAGGAGCTCACTGGAAGTGAGTAGCTCCACACAGAGAGAGACTGGCATGATGTCTGTCATTAGATCGGTCCAGACCAGGAAAGGGACAGAAGTTGCAGGTTTTATGGTGCCTGAGACCTGAGCAAACAGAAATGCAGCCCGTCTGTAACAGGAGAGCCTCTGCCCAGAATGACTATTGAAGCCTTGAAAGCCTAAGGAGCAACTAGCCTCTAGTTTAGCAATGTCAGTGAAGGTAGCCACAGGCTGCATTTGAGGTCCTGTGCATTATTTGTCCTGCTGGATCCCAAATGGCAGCCGCAAAGAGAGGCCATTTTTCTTTTTAAGATTGTATATTTATTTACCAGAGATTGAGAGAGACAGAGATCGGGCACAAGCAGGGGGAGCAACAGGGGAAGAGAGAGAAGAAGTCTCTTCACTGAGCAAGGATCTCAATACAGGAATCGATCCCAGGATTCCAGGATCATGACCTGAGCCAAAGGCAGACCCTCAACCAACTGAGCCACCCAGGTGCCCCAACAGAGGCCGTTTTAGTTCTCTTTCTGATCCTCGTGCTTTTTATCTTTTATCTTTTTTTCTTGCCTTATTGTAAGAACTAACACCTTGAATAGAACAGAAATGGAGAGACTGGACATCCTTTGTTCCTGATCTTAGAAGGCAAATACTGAATACTTCACCATTCAGTGTGATGTTAGCTCCAGGGTCTTTATCAGGTGGAGAGATTTCCCTTCTTTCCTCTTTGGTTGATTGTTTTTGTTTTTTTTTTTTCTTTTCATTTCTTTGTTTTCTCACAAATGAGTATTACATTTTTTCCAAATACTTTTTCTGCAACTATTGAAATTACATGGTGTCTCTCTTCCATTCCATAAATATGATAAACTACACATATTTTTTTTTAAGATTTATTTTAGCGAGAGGCACCTGGGTGGCGCAGTGGGTTAGGCCTCTGCCTTTGGCTCAAATCATGATCTCAGGGTCTTGGGATTGAGCCCCACATCAGGCTCTCTGCTCAGCGAGGAGTCTGCTCCCCGCCCCCTCTGCCTGCCTCTCTGTCTCTCTCGGTCAAATAAACAAATAAAATCTTAAAAAAAAAAAAAAAAGATTTATTTTAGCAAGAGAGAGCACATGAGCAGAGAGACAAAGAGGGAGAGAAAGAATTGTTAAGCAGGTTCCACACCCAGCACAGAGCCCATGGCAGGCTCGATCTCATAACCCTGAAATCATGAACTGAACTGAAATCAAGAGGCAGACATTTAACTTTAACTGACTGAGCCACACAGGGGTCCCTATAATACAGGCTGATTTTTATGAATGTTAGACCAATTTTGCACTCCTGGGGTAAATGTGTTTGGTCATGATATTTATCATTTTAACATATTGCTGAATTTTTTTAAAATATTTTATTTATTTATTTGACAGACAGAGATCACAAGTGGGCTGAGCAGAGAGCCTGATGCGGGGCTCGATGCCAGGACCCTGGGATCATGACCTGAGCCGAAGGCAGAGGCTTTAGCCCACTGAGCCACCCAGGCGCCTCAACATATTGCTGAATTTGATTTACCAATATTTTGTTGAGGACTCTTGTGTCTATAATCAAGAGGATTATTGGCCTCTAATTTTCTTTCTTTATTTTCTGTTTTTATAATGTTTGGTCAAGTTTTGGTATTAGGGCTAGGCTAGTCTCACAAAATGAATTAGAAGTGTTTCCCCCTACTCTGTTTTCAAAAAAATATATTATTTTTTTCTTAATATTTGATGGAATTCACTAGTGAAGTAATATGGGCCTGGAATTTTCTTCCTGGGTTTTTTTTATAATAATTTAAATTTCATTAACAGGTATCAGGTTATTTAAATTCCCTGTTTCATCCTGTATCGGTTTTTATAAGTTATTCAGAGAGTTTGTCCAACTTCATTTAAATTGTTAGTACTTTGTTGACTTAAAGTTGTTCATAATAGTCCCTCTTGTTCCTTCAGTGTTAAATGGGATTCGTAGTGATATCTTCTTTTGTTCTTGACGTTCCTGATTTATATTTATCCATTTTGTAACATGTATCTGTTCTTCTTCTATTTTTATCACTGAATAATATTTCCTTATATGGACGTACCACATTTTAGTTACCCATTCATCAGGTGACGGACGTTTGGGTTAACAGTTTTTGGTTCTTATGAATAACGACTTTACAAACATTTGTGTACAATTTCTTGCATGGGTCACCTTTTAAATCGGTGTACTGCTTTGATCTCCACAGTCCCTCCCAATCGCCACTGGCTTTCAGTTGCTCCTTGCTGTGTAATTAAGTCAGGAGATTCTCTTGGGTCTGGTCCCGGAAAGGTAAGCAGATCGTGTAGCCTGAGCTGGATTAAGGGAAAGGTGAAATCTTGAGACACCCAAACACCTGGACACTTGGGCCACCTGACTTGGCCTTGTGGGGCTGAGGGCGTGGCATACGAAACAGCAGGTGCAGAATTTTATGACTTGGTTGAAAACCCTTCCTTAAGAATGATTGTGCAGGGGCGCCTGGGTGGCTCAGTGGGTTAAGCCTCTGCCTTCGGCTCAGGTCAAGATCTCAGGGTCCTGGGATCGAGCCCCGAATCGGGCTCTCTGCTCAGCGGGGAGCCTGCTTCCCCTCCTCTCTCTCTGCCTGCCTCTCTGTCTACTTGTGATCTCTGTCTGTCAGATAAATAAATAAAATCTAAAAAAAAAATGCTTGTGCATATGTTAAAAAATAAACTTGAAAACTATTAATAAAAGAAAAGAATTCTTTTGCAATTCTCCTTTGTCGAAAGATGTTAGCCAATGCACATATGTTAAGCACTCTCATTTGCCTTGGAGATTAGCCTTGTTCGTATACACCCTCCTTTACCCCTGAAAACCCTTAGGAAAAACTTGGTATATTCTGGAGGAAGCTTCACCCCTTGGAATCCGCTTCCTCCTCTGCAATTTGCACGTAATTCCAAAAGACAAATGATTATAATTTATTTGTCTTTCCCTTTTTTGCCATTTACCTTACCCAGAACCACTTCTGAAATCTGTCAAGGTTCCTCATGTGAAATGAGAAATTGGCGAGACGTTCACTTTTTTTTTTAATTTCATTTTAAAGGGCTTGTGGGTGAAATTATTGAAAGAACCTTATATCTGATAGTAGTCTAGGTCTTGAACTGACTTAATAAGTAAAGAAAGGAAGGAGCAGTTGGAGGTTAACTATGTGTGAGTTTATAGGTGTGATGGTGTCTGGGTCCATGTGAAAAATATATTACCTCACTGTAAATATTAACTCTGCTAGAGTCGAGGCCTTTAAGCAGAAATTACCAGAAACTCCAGGGAATGAAGAGATGCTCTACTCTTAATGATCTTTTTAACACCAACTCCAGGTACTTAGGACCCTCCAGGGAACTCCTGGAATGGGTAGTCTTTAATAGGCTGGTTTCCACTGTTGGAGAGTTTGTAAAGCGGAAAAGAAAAATAATCTTCTCCCTATAAAATAAAAACTAAAGCACCCTAGAAATTCATCTTTTAAGAACGGTTACAGAAATTACTATTGGCCTGCAGACTCCAGGTTTTTAAACATTCCGTAGGTGATTTTTTTTTAAGATTTTATTTATTTATTTGACAGACAGAGATCACAAGTAGGCAGAGAGGCAGGCAGAGAGAGAGGAGGGGAAGCAGGCTCCCCGCTGAGCAGAGAGCCTGATGCGGGGCTCGACCCCAGGAACCCGGGATCATGACCTGAGCCGAAGGCAGAAGCTTTAACCCACTGAGCCACCCAGGCGGCCCTCAATAAAGTATTTTAAAAAATAAATCCTGCAGGGTCCCCTGGGTGGCTCATTTACTTAAGCGTCTGACCTCAGCTCAGGTCCTGATCTCAGAGTCCTGGGACTGAGTCCCTCATCGCCTTGGGCTCCACATTCAGCAGGAGTCTGTTTGTCCCTCTGTCCCTCCCCCCTGCTCATGCTCTCTCCCTCTTCCAAATAAATAAATAAGGGACGCCTGGGTGGCTCAGTTGGTTAAGCAGCTGCCTTCGGCTCAGGTCATGATCCCGGTGTCCTGGGATCGAGTCCCGCATCGGGCTCCTTGCTTGGCAGGGGGCCTGCTTCTCCCTCTGCCTGCCTCTCTGTCTGCTTGTGCTCGCTCTCTCTCTCTCTCTGACAAATAAGTAAATTAAAAAAAAAACAAATAAACAAATAAAATCTTTTAAAAGTCATTAAAAAATAAATAATGCTTTCTGCAATGCTTTCTTCTAAAAAAAGAATAAGGTTTCTGTGAACATTCGGTTAGAAAAGAAACCAAAAACAAAGAAAGAAAAGGAAAGGAAAGGGAAGACGTAGCAAATAGATGCTGGTTACTTCTTCTCTGTCTGCTTCTCATTCTCCCCCTCCTCCTTTGGTGTTGGGACTTCTCACTTCTCACCCCCACCCAGGGTTCCAAAAGTGTATTTCAGGGATCAAGCACTGGACATAGTCCTTAGTAAGTTCTGAGTTCCGAGCCCTAAGTAAGCACATGTATTGGAGTGAATGGCTTGGCTGATTGTGGGAAGGCTCTGCAGACCAGTTATCTGTTTGCAAAGCACTTTGCTATGTTTAAATATATTTTTTATGGGTTTAAAAACAAAAAGAGCTCTACTCTTCTCCCAATAACCAATGTATAGTGCTTAGCCAATTATAGTTTATAATGGGAGAAAGTGGCCACCTTTTCTTTCCTTCCTTCCTTCCTTTCTTCCTTCCTTCCTTCCCTAGTTCCTTCCTTCCATTCTTCCTCATTTGGAAACCTAACCACTACTTACAATATTATTTTAATGTGTAAATGATTACCAGATACACAATAAAACCCAAATTCTCCTAGTTCTCACTAGGAGATTAAGAGTTAAGATTAATCTTACTCGTGATTAAGAGTAATCATCTAATTTTCCATGCCACGGGAATGTTACCTGGCGGTGATTCTGCCTGGGAAATCCTGGGCATGCTGGGGGGTGGGGGGAGTCTCTCCTCTGTCCTTCTCCCTGTGGCCAGTGTCCCCCCCAGCTCTAGGACTTCACGCTGGGGCTGCCACTGTGCCTCCGTGCACCACGTCTCCTCTCGCATGTCCCCAGAGTATGTGCATCTGTCCCCTACAGGTAAGGCCCTCAATGTCCTCACTTCTAATGGTTCCCAACCTATGGACCAGTAAGTGGTGCTCAAGGGAGGGAGTCTCAAAGCACTATTGCTTCAGCCCCCATATTTTATAGAATCTATTAAAACAGAGCTTCTCATTTTTCTACTCATGTATAGTGTTCTCTTTCTCTAGACATCAGCGTATGGAATAAGCCAGGCCAAGAACAAGAGAGAGGAATGGCTCCCTGCCCCACAGCATTCGGAACATCTTCATGCCCACTTTCTTCCCCTTGGATGAGTCTCTTTCCAGGAAGCTCCCGGCTTTTGCCGAAGGAGCAATGTCGGGTCACCACCCCAGCTTCCAGCAGGGACCCAGGCTGAGTTCCTTCCTGGGAAGCTCCCCAGTTTCCCAGAACACACTTCTACTGGGCCCGTTCTGCCCATCGATTGAGGACACCAGAAAACTATCGCCCCCAGGAGGGCTCCAGCACATGGTCTTACAAATAATCTACTTTTTTGGAAGCCTATCTGTGAGCTTCTATTTTTCAAAAAATTGACAACTGCCTGTCCAGTTACCCCTTAAGGTATAAATGCACCGTCATAATGAAGGATATGAAGGCTGGGCAGTCCCTTAAAAGATAACCAGTGGCAACAGTCCTTTATTCCAGCAGATTCACTGGGCAGATGATGCTATGGTTTCATTCATATTTTTGGAAAGTCTAAGAAGCGAGGCTCTTGGTTGGCAAAGTTGGAGCCACCTAACCGTGGTCTGAGACCGTGGCTCAAAGTGATTTAGTACATCCAGCTACAGAATTAAAAGATAAAGTCTAAAGGAAAGGCTTGAATGGGGACATTCGCTGACATATGTGCCAAATGCCAAAGAGGGCAGAGGAGCTGACTTCTTGTTGATTTGTGGGTTTTTGTGAGATTCTGGACGTTTACGAGTCATATTTCGTTCCTCCGAGAAGCCGTTCTTGCATTTCACCACAAAAGGCTCGCAGAGGCCATTTTGTTGCCGCAAACCTTCTCTCTGGATCTTTCTCTCCCACTCTGTGGCTGCAGAGGGAATGCTAAAAGGCTTTCTGAGGCAGTATCTCCGAAAAACAGATTCTCTGAACTTGGTGCCCTACAGAATGCCCACTTTTCCTCAGAGGCTGGGAAGATGCAAATCTGGGTTCTCGAGAGGCTAAAAAGTGTCATTTGTTCAGTTCATCAGTCATCGATTGTTTTTAATCCCCTACAGTTCTGTGCAGACTTGCTGGGAGCACTAGCAAGTCCGCTGAGAGTAAACACAGTCCCGCCATCTAACTCAGGGGCGCGGGGGCACACAGGGCAAGGAGGGGGCATAAGTCCTAATATTGTGGGCCACTGTGTCATGTGGCTTACTGGGGATCATTTTCTTGGCTGTCTTCTTCATTTGCTCTTGACCCAGTTCCTGTCCGGCCCACTGTGCCCCTGTTCCTTCAGCTTTATGCAGACTCCAAGGATCTGTTCTCTCCAGGGCCCTTGTCTACACCAAAGCTTTTTACGATGAGCTTCTGAGAAGGACTTCCGTGGTCAGCACAGGGTTCTAGGAGCATCTCCTTCCCCCAGGTCCCCATACTGCCTCGGCGACAGCAGCTCAACTTCTGTAAGAAGTTGTGGCCGGGAGACAAAGAAGAATCTCCGGGCCACTTGTGAACCTTCGCTCTGTGTTGGGTCCCTTTGCTGGGTGCGTCCCGCGCATTATCCTTTATGCTTCTCCAAGCCAGTGAGGTCGGTACGCACACTCCCAGTATATGAATGACAAATGGAGAAGCCAAGTTTGTGAAAAAGTTTCCCAGGATCTCGTAACTGCTAAGTTGCAGAGCCAAGACTCGAAACCAAGTCAAAGGAAAGAAGCATAAAAACCAAAGTCTAGGGGTGTCTGGGTGGCTCAGTGGGTTAAGCCTCTGCCTTCGACTCAGGTCATGATCTCAGGGTCCTGGGATCGAGCCCCGCATCGGGCTCTCTGCTCCACGGGGATCCTGCTTCCTCCTCTCTCTCTGCCTGCTGCTCTGCCTACTTGTGATCTCTGTCTGTCAAATAAATAAATAAAATCTTAAAAAAAAAAAAAAAAACACCAAAGTCTAGAGGGGTCTGTGATCCACGTAAGAAATACAAACTGAGTTAAAAACATTATGCATTTTCCTTTTCCTACAAAAAGGCGAGCACTCCTCCAATTAGTTCCTGCATCTTAGAGGACATTCCCAGGAGGAGACCTAGAGGGGCCCCTGATGTAAGGCGTCGGTGAAGCGGGTCGGTCGTCTAGGGTAGGTACCCTTTTTCTACTCTGTAATGACAAGCTTGCCTTGACATGACATTTCCTAAGAATTCACATGTTGCACGCTTTCCCACATGAAGGTCTGTGCCTAGGGCATCACGCAGAACATTAGTGTGGCCTTTCACTGCTATGTGGGTTGTCTTTGAAACTTTTCCCCCAAAGTGACCTCTAGCAAAGTCATTAAAATCCCTGTGGCTGTCCTGTCTGGGGTCCTTGTCACTAGCTCTGAGAAAGAAAAACGGCCAGAGTTTACCGATCCAAATCCTGATCACCTGGGAAGGAAGAAGAAAATATAGCTTTCCTTGGTTATTTAACACTCCTGGCTAATTAAAAAGGTATTGCCGTTTGGACAGGGAGTGTGGGTGGAAATAAACCAAAGGGGAAGGGGACTGGATTTTAGGTGCGTTTTATACTAAAATACCACCTTCCTCTCTCTCTACTTTTTCTTTAGAACAAAATGCATTTCATCTTGCCGTATATTTGAGGAAAGTCAGACCAGGCGGGTCTAAGCCATTTGCAAATGTTTTTGTCTCCTGTCGAAAAGTTGAATGAAATGAGAGTATAATGTGCAAATCTGCAAATCTCCGAATGATCCCAGGTCACCCCGCTACTCGGCAGAAAGGCCGCTTTGCATCGGGAAACCCGTGACTGCTCATGACAATCAGAGTTTATGTTTTTGTTTTAAAACTCCCAGCAGCGTTAATGCTCTTGAAAGTTTTAGTCCTGCCTTGGACCTTTTTCTCATGCTTCGGTATAGAAACCACAGAGCATGACATGCGCCACGCCCCTCCGTGAGCATCAACCCTGGAAAATAAAACCCTTAGGACGCACCCACTGGCAAGGAGTAAGAGTCCCCGGTCTGACTTACAAAGGCTGATGGAAAGTTGGATCCTAGCTGTCCCTTACAGATTTTATCTTGCCTGCACTCAGCAAGATAGCGATCGCATTTTCAGGCGAAACTGGGGCTTTGGGGAGCGGGGGCCTGGGAAGGGGCGCACCACACCAGACTCCAACCCGCCCCCAGCCCTCAGCTCTTTCCAACTAACTCCCCGCCTCCCGTGGTGGTCCCCGCCTCGTCCTCCCCTCCTGGCCTCCTGGCCTCTCTGGATGCCTCATTTTTTCCACCTGTCTCCTGTTTGGGCCTATTTCTGAAGTTTTCTGTGTCTTCAAAGTCTAGTTCTGCGGCCCACAGCCTGGTTGTCCGGCTGAAGCCCAAGCAAGTCTGTCATCCACCCACACAACGGCTCGGTGACCTGAATGCACCCGAGCTTTGGGGGCCCGAGACAGAAGGACAAGTGATTAATTGTAAGACCGGATGAAATCAGTCTCTCCAAATGCAAACAGAGGCAAAGAGCCAAGGGTGTTTCGCTGGTTTGGGTTGTTTGCCTCTAAATTAAAGTAGTCACCACTTTCATCAATAGTAATTAATATTTACTGAGTGCTTATCAGTAGCATGGCCTTATAGGAAGTCCGCCCAGGGCTCTTCACAACATACGGATGTGAGATCTCAATGAACATATAATAATGAGTAAGACACGGCAATTAATTAACAGCTGTTTATAGAGTGCCCCTTTAGGCTCAGCATTTTGCGGGAAGCTTGTATACTGCAATTGCCTAGTCCTGGGCGAGACCCCCAACTGGTTGGAGGTTGTCTCCCAAGAGCCCTGAGTCTGGCTTGTGGAGGGCGCAGAGGATGCTGGGAAGTTAGCTTCCTCACCTCCAGCCCTAGACACTACCAACTCTCTAGGGATTACTAACCGGGGGTGGGGGTAGGGGGGGTGGGGGAGTGGGGGGGGCTGTGCATCCCCCCCAGGGAGTGTTTGAGGATGGATGGGAGCATTTCGTATTTGCTTTGGGTTATTACAAATTAGCATTTCAGAGCAGGCCCGGGATGCTAACAGCCAGCCGTATGCCCACAACTTCAGTCCTTCCAACGGAGAGCTTTTTCACTCAAAATGCTAACAGATCCCCTCCTGCACGCTGATAGAACAAAAGCTATGACAATACGCAGAAGGCGGAGGAGTCCTTCCCGTTTCCTTCCTGCATGCTTCGGGAAGCCGTTGGCAGGGCGATGGCTTGGGCAGGGGGCAGGGGGCTAGCTTATCCAAAAGTTCTGGAAAGCTGAGCGCCTTGGGCCTTTGAGATTAAGCCTCACAAGTCTGCTCTGCTGACAAGGCCAAAGGAGCCTGCCTTTCCTGGTTGTGGCTACATCGTCTTTCTGGGAAGAAGTTAAAGGAGAGTCTAAGTTCGGGGAATTATTTGGCTCCTGTTTTTAACTTAACAGTTATATCACAACTGTCTTTCAGAATAGTTTTTCTTAATTGTGATCAATCTAGGAACGAGGAACATGAAGCATAAAAGGGACGGTCGTGGGACCTGCAGGGAAGGGCTCATCAGACGCCCGTTGCTCCCCAAGCTCTGGGTGCTACCAAGATCCCCTAAGTTCTGACCAAGCTGCCTGCAGACTTGAAACAAGAGGCCAACAAGAGGCAGCCTGAAATCAGAAAGAAGTGGCCTACCCAGAGGCAGGTAATGGAGGGAGACGCATGGAAGAGAATGACACTCGGCCAAAGAGGAATGTGCCTGAGTCTGCCTGAATCTTCAAGACACGTCGGGGTGTGCACAGCGGGGGGGGGGGGGGGGGGGGGGGGGTTGCTGTC
>ML097541.1:22515-36329 GCA_003697995.1 Taxidea taxus jeffersonii
GGGGGGGGCGGGGGGGGGGGGGGGGGGGGGGGGGGGGGGGGGGGAGGTGTCCACGTTCAAATCCATTTAGAGCCATGCCCTTCGGGACCAGAAACATGACCTTGGAGGGTGACATCTGGCTCTGGGGAATGCTGAGGGCATCTTGGGGTGGATGAGACGTCTTCGTTCATTCACAAGAAAGGTTTCCTGGTGATTAATGCACAGTTTCAAAAAAAGAAACCAGAAAAGTTGGTGAAGAAGAGATTGGAAACGTTCTTGTCTGTGCCTGGGCTGCAGAAATCAGTTATGGTGAATTCTAGCTATGCTGTGGTCTGCCAGGAAGAGATAGGAAGGCTTGGGAAAATCTCACATGATCTTGGAGACTCCCAGGTAGGCTGGTGATGTTAGCAGATAGCCTTGGAGACCAAGTTCTGCCGTTTCCTCCCATGTGACCCTAAGTGAGTTATTTCACCTCTCCGAACCCTCATTTCCTCATCCTTAAATGAAGATATTACCCACTCTGGGTTTGTTGTGAAAATTAGGAATAATATATTAAAAGCTCAACGCCCAGCACGTCACAGGGAGTCCACAGACAGTAGTTCTTATTGTTAGACGACCTTTTCTACAAACACCCTGTAAGAGCTTCTTCCTACCTCAACTAAGATTTAACTCCAAAATGTTCCTACCAAACAGGCATTTTTGACATATATTTCTTTAAGGCAATTATAGAATTATTTGATTATAGAATATTTGATCTGATCATGAAAGGCCTTACTATAAGATGCTTTGCCACAGTAACAATTTCAGTTAGAAGTCAAGGCTACGAGCGACAGCAAACCCCATTCAGACTGCCTTAAGATGAAAAGTGGATTCCCCTCTTCTCCCCCTCCCCATTTAAACCGAAAAATCAGGGGTAGATCCATCTGGCTTTAGTTTTTTTATTTTTAATTATTATTTATTTATTTGACAGACAGATCACCAGCAGGCAGAGCAGCAGGCAGAGAGAGGGGGGGGGAAGCAGGCTCCCGGCTGAGCAAAGAGCCCGACGTGGGGCTCGATCCCAGGACACTGAGATCATGACCTGAGCCGAAGGCAGAGGCTTAACCCACTGAGCCACCCAGGCGCCCCCTGGATCATCTTTCTTATCGACTACAGTGGACTTTGCTACACCTCCTAGATGATGTCCCCGTATTCATTTGTTTAAAGGAACCTCACCTAGGCTTTTGCTTTCAACATTTTGGTGAGTTATCCTTTGGCCTGGGTACCACACAGAACTCCTCTTTTCATGATGGGAAACTGAGGCATCATGGCTGGTAAATGGGCGGAAGGTCATACTGTCTCTAAGGTGATGTCTTAATTTTCACAGACTCCCACATCCTCACTATTCCAGCTTTATTTTTCTGTACACATAGTGTTGAACTATATGAAGAGAGTCCAGTAGACCAAGAGAATACCCAAAAAGGAAGTCAATTCCCCGCATATTTAACTCTGAGTTTATTCATTTTTCATTCTGGCTAAGAACCTCCATTTTGTTGACTCAACACCAGCTCTCTGAGTTCAGAGGAACTCCTCTTCTTGGGGATCTGAATAATGCCCCAAATCCAGTGAAAATACCACCACGCACATTTGCAGGATGCACGTCTCTTCCCACAGGGAGACAAACAGAGCGGGGTAAACAATATGAAACCCGAAGCCTCCTTTAAATCCCTCTCTGGAGGAATGGGAGCCCCGTTGGATCTGACGTCTCTAAATAAAAATGGGATCTGATTGAACCATTGACACGCCCACCTCGGTGTATGTGTGCGTTCAACATTCAACAGTGTTTTTATGGCCTTTTTATAACCTTCCTTTTGGTGAGTCGCAATAGCATTTCATAGGGAAAATGATTGCCAAAGGCCGGATGAAGCAACTTTACTGCCACTTCCGTTTCCTAAGGGATCCTTCCAGACACACAGACAGACGAAGACAGCAGCAGTGGTAGTTAACGGCAGCGACATCAGGGACTCTTATCTCTGGCAAGTAATTAGTATCATTGCCTGGTTGTTTTCTACAGCGCCGTTTCCTCAACAGCAGCCTTCTCTTCTTTTTACTTGCTGGTTGTTATTTCTCCCCAGGGTTATTACCTCACATTTGTCTAAATTAAATCTCTTCCCATTTACCTCACTTCCTCATTAATTGCCATACCACAAGTTCATCTTTTTTCCTCCTCTCTTCCTTCCTTCATCCTTCCTCTCTGTCTTTTCTAGTGTGATGGCACCATATTGTTTTTTTCCTCTGATTAGTAAATAAATCAGAGTAAAAGTCTGGGCCAAAATGAATCACCGAGACGCTTTAGTTTACATGCTCCTCATTTGAGAGTGAACCATTAATAAGTGTTTGCCTGTGTCAATCGGACTATCAAAAACCATTTTGCTTTCATCATGGGGAATGGTGGCAATGGTCATGGATTTGGCCATATCAAAGTGGGATTAGTTTCATCTCTCGGACCCTTATCTGTTGAATTGATCGTTTCCCTTTCTGATGGATTTGGTTTTCCCTTTTATAATTGCGTACAGAAGAGTAAGCAAGTCTGTGCTTTCTTTTCTCTTTAAAACAGGTATTGATATGAAGGTGCTTGTATACACACCCGTATTTTCTACCTGTCCACACTGGAGTGTTGTCATGTCATTAGTTCCCCAGACCACACCAAGATGGCAGCTATGGAGAGCAGCACTCCGTGGTTGACACTAGATTCTGAGTTAAGACTCCTGCCTTCTGTTGCTGGCACAGGACACCGGTTCCCATGTGTTGGTCTGTTTCTGTTTGGTCTTTGTGTCTCTCCATCTGTAAAATGGAGAACAACCAGCAAGATGTAGGGGGTCCAGGAACACGCTCATATCTGAGCATATCTGTAAGAGGCTTTGATTAAAAATAAACAAATAGGGATGCCTGGGTGGCTCAGTTGGTTAAGCAGCTGCCTTCGGCTCGGGTCATGATCCCAGCGTCCTGGGATCGAGTCCCACATTGGGCTCCTTGCCTGGCAGGGAGGCTGCTTCCTCCTCTCTCTCTGCCTGCCACTCTGTCTACCTGTGCTCACTCTTTCTGACAAATAAATAAATAAAATCTAAAAAAAAAAATAAATAAACAAATAAAGCTTCAAAAGTTAAAGTACTAAAGAATATCATAACAAGAAGAGATCGTATATAATGGGGCTGCAGGACTTAAAGCAGAGAACACAGCTTTCAACCAGACCTATCCTTGAGATATGACTGGGTTCTTAGGCAGCTCATGGGTTGGTGCGAGTGTGGTGTGGATGGGTAGGCATAGGTAGTGCTTGCCAATGCTCTTGTTACTCCATCCCAAACTGCACCGATGCATAGTACTTTTGAAAAGTTGCTGAGTTCTTGGGATAGTCCCAGGATCGATTGAGTTCGAGTCATGCTGAGGGCCCAAGTCAGTTCTTTAATCATTCATTTCCGAGAAACCAGTGAAACATTCGTTTTCAAAATACAAAGTAAATTCCCCAAGATCACACAGTTAAGTTACTTCTAGGTCCAGAGCCCAATCTAGGGGGCAATTTCATGTGATGGTAAAGAGCACGTGTCTTGGGGTCCAACAGGTTGGCCTCTACAACCATCAGAAAGCAGGCGACACATTCGTCATTATTTTCAGTCTTTGGGGGAAATCCTAGAACAATGATTAAACAGAGCTAGCTTTTACTAGTCATGTTTGCAAATGAATAATATGAAATGTCCAAGTGTGCCTGCTTCCTCATCATGCTCTCTCCCACAAATGAATAAATAAAATCTTTTTAAAAAAATATTTTATTTATTTGACAGAAAGAGAGACAGCAAGAGAGGGAACACAAGCAGAGGCAGAGGGACAGGGAGAAACAGGTTTCCCACAGAGCAGAGAGCCTGATGCAGGGCTTGATCCCAGGATCTTGGGATCATGATCTGAGCCAAAGGCAGATGCTTAACCAACTGAGCCACCCAGGCATCCGGGTCTTTGTTTTTCACGTTCAGAAGCACTATAGGCACACCTCCCTGCTATCTTTTCATGAACTAATTCTTGTTGATTTGCCAAGTTATAATAAAGTCCTGTATGACCTGTCTCTGGAGCCAATGGAAAGCAATGAAAAGATTTGACAAAAGTCCTTCTAAATAATAAATGAAAAAAAAAAAAAACAGAAATCTTGTTAGTGTTCTTCCCACTATCTCGTTGAAAACTACTCTGAACACTGACATGTTTATTTTTCTGCCTTGTCCTCTTCAAACTTCTCTCCTTATAAATGCCACAATCCTCAGGTAGTATTTAAACGTAACTCAGCCCTGTCTTGGAAGTGACAGCAGATAGAAAACCTGCTGTTCTCCAAGATAAGTGGCGGATTTAAGGTTCATGTTCCAAATGGCTGGTGTGAAATTCGAGGGTCTCTTAGATTCTTAGCTTGAAAGCAAAGCCGTGAATAAGACTTTGAAATGTCTTTATTATACCCACTCCTTTATAAAGCACCTTAGGAAGGACAAAGTATTACATGGAGAATTCTGGCTCTAGTATAACTCAAGTTTTATCCCAGTTCACTAAACCAAGGCACATTTCAATATGACAATAAAAATATAGCTCCTGACTGTAAACACAGATTTTTCAAAAACATGGACTATGCCCCAATTTTTGTTTCCAAATTTGGAAATGCCTTCTCCTAACTCCAACCCTCCAGAATTGTAAGCAGGAATATTTTAATTCGATAAAAATTCAGGTTCAAGGGTATTAACACAGTTATAAAGCATAGGAGAGATAAGCGGCATATAGCATACACATATAAAATTCATAGATGTATGGCTTTGAGAAGGACTTCCTGTTTCAGATTTCATTTTAATTGTAGCAGAGCCTGGTTTCACCTTTATTTTTCCTTAACCTGTGTCCTCTGTTATAGTCCACACTTAAAGGAAGAATTTACGTAAGGACATTTTTGTCTAGCTAGAGAATTACTGGCTAAATGAAATATCCTTGTGATAACCTACAGGCCAGTTACATAAATGAATGAGCAGAATGCATTAAAAAAGAAGACCAGAGGAACATATAAACTGGAGATAAGCTGCCCTATCTAGCAGGGTCTGCCAAGCATGACCATTCAGGATGAGGGGGCCAAAGTCCCCAAATCTTCCAATTTTCCAACACAAGTCAGAAATCCCATTTTTAGGAGAAATCTGCAAATTTTTAAATTTTGAAAACTATGCAAAAATCAAAACAAAATACTGTACAGCCAAGCCGAGGAAGAAACAAAACCCATCTGGAGCGTCAAACAATCTTGGAGGGTTTGGAGGGTCCAATGAGCGAACTTCACAAATTAGTCAGGTATCTGATTTTGTTTCAGTTTGGTGTTGGTCATTTCGATCCTCACTGCATTTCTTAGCAAATGGAGACTTCTCATTGAGTACTGAATTTGAAGGTATAAATGTATCCAAGTCAATAACATGACTGCTCAAGGCAGATCTTACTCAGATGAGAACCATCACGAGAAATGGAACATACTGAGGGAGCATGCGATGTTCTGGGGTTTTATGAATCAGGCTTGTTGCATGAGGCAGGCTAGTGTGGTTCCTGAACAAGAGTTTTCCTCGAGTCCATATTCCAGAGCCATGAGACGGTGGGGTGCCCAAGGACAAGTGACAGGTAGCCTGTGAATAAATATTAAAGTCTATTTTAGCACCCAGAGTTGCCTGAACCACAGGTTGGATTTGTTCTGGGTAAATTGCTTTAGATTAAAGAAGCTGACCCGACCCTTTTCACTTTCTTCCAGATGCGTCCGTTCTCTCCTCCTGGTCTAGGTTCATTCCACCTATGCTTCAGGCCACTCTTCTCAACTCCCTAAGCTAAGATAAATATTCTGTTCTGAAATGCATTATCCCATTTTCTTACTCTGTTTACATTATCCTTAGGTGACTACTAAGATTAGTCTCAAGGGAACAATGCCCCCCATTTTCAAACCCAGTGGTGCCTTCCTTCTGTCACAGAACCCCCGCCCTCACCCACTTCTGTCCTTGTCTGTATGAAGACAATGACACCCCTTGCCTACAAGGGCAGGAGGTGGGGGCTTTGGGGATTTTTCTCAGGCTATGTGAGCTTGAGGGTGGGGGGCTGGCCCCAAAATGGGCTTCTGGCCTTTATCCCCATCTACTTTCCCTAAATTTGTTCCTATTCCCCTGTTAAAGAGCTAAACAAGATCACTCTGTCCTTGAAACAAACGAACAAAATAGTTGGAGAACCCCTGTGGATTCAGCACTTCAGATGTGAATCCTTAAGAACTTTGGTTTCCTCACCAGAAGCTAGATGTGTGAAGTAAGGGAGGTTTAGGATATAAGAGGTGAAAGAAACATTCTGGAAAAAAAAAAAGAAAAAGAAAAATATTCTGGAGGTTTAGAAACATGGTCTGGGAGTTGATCAATTAATTGTAGATTCATTCAGTGGGGTAAAAAAGGAATCCCAGGTCAGGTACTGTGTTTGGTCCTAGAAATGCACAGATATATGCAAGTTGCTACTAAACATACATTACTGAAATAAAATAAGTAAGAGGTGAGCTCTTCCTTCGAGGATCGCAGGGCCTAGAAAACAGAGCCACAGATAACTCGGTGATCACCACTTTGCGAGAGCAGTACTATAGCAAAAATGGAGCAGCTTCAGCAAAAGTGCAAAGAAGCAAGAGTGGAAGTCTAAGGTCTTAAAGAAAGTTTAGCTACTGGAGCAGGGTCTAGAAAGAAGAATGCACCAGAAGGGCTAGCTGGGGAAGGGCGCTCTGCTCATGGAGAAGGCAGGTACAATCTCCCTGATCTAATAAAACCAGGGGAACTATTTCCAGCCCTACCCTAGTTAGGCTGAAGGCCGCTGGGATGATGAAGGTGCTCAGGGCCAAGCAGCCAGGCTAGGACGGCTCAAGAAGATGAAGAGTGTGAGCAGCGCTGGCAAAGAGGAGAGAGGGGTCAGGTCGGCAGGTGCAAAGGCTCGGGAGGAAGCCGAACGGGGTTTCTGTTCTTCGAGGGGGCTGGAGCCGCACGGGGGGGTTGGCAGCAGTGTGAGCCAGCGGGGGTTGAGGAATGAGGGTAATTAGCGCCCGCACCCACCCCCCGCCTCCGGCCCGACCAGGGCGAGCCTTGCAGCCGGGGGGCCTCCAGGAGAGCGCGCTTTACCCTCCAGTCCAGATGGGCAAGATGGAAAGAGGCAGGACCAGCCGCCTACCGTGAACGGAAAGAAGATGAAACGCTGGCTGCAAAGCACAGCAGAAAACATGGGACAAAAAACGGGCCCGAGTGGGCGGAAAACTGTCGGCGTCCGGAGGGAGGCAAGGCTGAGGACCACCGGCTTACCGGCTCACCAGTGGAGCTTCTGGCCCTCGCCGCTGCCCCAGTACACACCGCCCTAAGAGGGAACGCTGGCCGGCAGGCCCTGGGCAGCCGGGGCTCTCTGCTGGGGCCTCGCCCCTCACCCAGATCCCCTGAGCCCGGGCGGGGTTTGAACTCGCGCCGCCCTGGCCGCCGAGCTGGCCCAGACCTGCCTGGCGCTGCCCTCCAGCGGCCATCCAGCAGCCTGCCCTTTGCTACGGGCTGGCTTCCGCCCAGCCAAAGCCGGGAAATCGCGCTCCTTAGTCCTCGATGTGTTAATTATTCAAACACTGAGTGTGTGTGTGTGTGTGTGTGTTTCATTTCCTTTATTAAGAAGTGCACACCGTGCCCACTGGGACGACAGAGCTGAACGAGGCTGGAAGGACACCCGAGAGATTCCATTCTGAGAATTAGCCAGCAAGCTGGGAAGAAGTCTAGTGGCAACAGAGACTCCTAGCGATCCGAGTGAGCGCTGGATCCCCCGCACCTCCGGCCTCGGCTCTGGGCATCCCGCCTCTCGGGGCCCGCCCCCGCCCTGCCCTTCCAGCAGGCCTGGCCTTCCTGGGTTCCCCCACCCCGGGGCAGAGCTGGAGGCTGCTTCTCAGCCCCTGGGGCAGCCCTGCCGGCTGTGGGGGCGTTGGGCCAATGGACAAGGGGAGCCCAGATAGGCGCATCTAAGGTTCCCTACGTATATATATACTCGGTGCCAGACACAGTTCTAAACTCTGTATTACCTCTGTTACTCCTTACCTCGCACCTCGGGGCGGGGGCCGGGGGCGGTCTGTTGCTGCACCCATTTCACAGATGAGGAAATGGACGCGCAGAGAGAAGGAACTGGCCTAAGCTCACGCAGTCTCAGACTCTGAGGGGCGCGCCCCTAGCGATGTCCCGCCCACTCTGCCGCTTAGCTCCGCCCACTCTGCCCCTTAGCTCCGCCTACGGGATCTACCCCACCCTCCACCCCTCACCCCGCGCATCTTCCACCAAGGCTCCCAGATGGATGAGTCTTGAAACGGGAGCAGTGGAATCAGAAACGTGCGTGACAGGGGCATCTGCGTGGCTCAGAGCAATTTTATTCCAAGCTCTATGGCCTTTGGGTCCGTCATTTCACACAAGTAGATTTTTTTTTCATTATTTTTTACAAGTAGACTTATTTTTAAACAATGTCTGAGTTAAAGGTGGGGCCAAGGGTCGCCTGGGTGGCTCGGAAGGTTAACCGTCTGCCTTTGGCTCAGTTCATGATTTCAGGGTCCTGGGATCGAGTTCTGCATTGGGCTCCCTGCTCGGAAGTGAGTTTGCTTCTCTCTCTCGCAAGTAAATAAATGGAAGGAAAGAAGGAAGGGAGGGAGGAAGGAAGAAAGAAGAGAAGGGCTTTCTTTTTTTTTTATTTTTGTTTTGTTTTAGAGAAATTGAGATGAGAAAGCTGTTTCTAGTCGTGATACAAAATCCAAGAAACATGAGGGGTGGAGGGTTGACAGGCCTGAATAGATAAGAAATCTGAAAATCTATTTAGCTATAAAACTGAAAACCCAGAAAAATATTCAAGCTGCTTGTTAGGAATGAATGGCTATGTTTACAGACTGTCCAAAAATTCTTCATGGTAAAAGATGTAAACCAAAAATGCATGATAAGCAAACGAAAAAGGTGTTCGACTTCCTTGACCAATTTTTCACCTGCAAAGTATGCAACCATGAGTTCACAGAAGTATCTCCATTTTCAGTTCTACCTCAGGCCTCAAGCAAGTGTTCTTGCTTTCCACAGTTCTTTTTTTCTTTTTTTTTTTAAGACTTTATTTATTTATTTGTCAGAGAGAGAGAGAGCACATGAGCACAAGCAGGAGGAGCGCCAGCAAAGGGAAAAGCAGGCTCCCTGCTGAGCAGGGAGCCCCATATGAGTCAATCCCAGGACTCTGGGATCATTACCTGAGCATAAGGCAGGCACTTAACAGACTGAGCCACCCAGGCATACGGCTCTCTCTAGTTCTAATTGCTCTCTCCAGCTTGCAAGACCTGGCTCGTGGTATCCTCATTATAGTTACTTGTTTAATCAATCCCTTTGCCTGTATTAAATCTCCCACTGCCCCTGTCTCCACTCCACCACTGCCTGGGCTCTGATTCCCTGGGCTGGCCATGCCTCCACTGCCCCCTGCAGGGATGTCCCTTACCCCTACGGAGTGCTAACACCCTGCTCTATCCTGGCCCCCCACCACACACATGCAGACGCCTACCTCCCCCTGCTTGGACCTTGCATTCCCCACAGGCCATACCCCAATCCGGATGCCTACCCTTCTGGACCCCACCTTATTTATTTTATTTTTTCAAAGATTTTATTTGTCTATTTGACATAGAGAGAGAAAGTGCCCAAGCAGCAGGAGCAGCAGAGGGAGAGGGAGAAGCAGGCTTCCCGCTGAGCAGGGAGCCCAATGCAGAACTCGATCCCAGGACCCTGAGATCATGACCTGAGCCAAAGGCAGATGGTTAACTGACTGAGCCACCCAGGCGACCCTTGGCCCCACCTTTAATCCAGACGTTGTTTAAAAATAAACCTACTTGTAAAAAATAATAAATAAGGGACACCTGGGTGGCTCAGTTGGTTAAGCGGCTGCCTTTGGCTCAGGTCATGATCCCAGCGTCCTGGGATCGAGTCCCACATCAGGCTCCTTGCTCAGCAGGGAGCCTGCTTCTCCCTCTGCCTCTGCCTCTGCCTGCTGCTCTGTATGCCTGTGCTCGCTCCCGCTCTCTCTCTCTCTGACAAATAAATAAATAAAATCTTTAAATAATAATAATAATAATAAATAAATAAATCTACCTGTGTGAAATAATGAGCTCAAAGGCCATCGAGCTTCGAATCAGATTGCTTTCCTAAAGGGTAGAGCCAGTTTATAACAATGAGATTCACATTCAAGTGCCTGTTTAACCACACCTTTGCTAGCATTGGGTATTACCCATTTTTCCAACTTCTTTCCCTTTTGGTTCCCTCCCATAATTGGTGTGCCAAAGACAGAGATAGAATCCTAGAACTGTTTATGAAGCCATCTCATGTAGCTGCCCAAGTCAGGTGAGTCTGTCCCTAAACACTCTGAGACAGATGCGTTTTGATCTGATTAGTTGGTAAGCTGTGTACTATACCTTTGGTATAGACAACACGTTTCTTCAGCGAGCTCCTGCTCCCCCCACTCAAAAAGTAGGATTATGCACCTATGATGCACTGGATTTTGCAGGGATTTGCAAAGATATAACAGTTGCAGCCTCTGCCCTCAAAGACCTTGTATTTTTTTAAGCTTTTATTTATATTAATAATCTCTACACCCACCATGGGGTGTAGAGACCCCATGGTTGTGAGGTAACTCACGACCTAAAGATCAGGAGTCACACGCTCTGCCAACTGAGCCAGCCAAGCTCCAGAAAGAGCTTGTATTTTTGACAAGGGAAATTACTCTGATGGTATTACAAACTCAGCATTCATGTAATAAATGACTTCACTTCTCTGGGCCTCTGATTCCTCAACTGGAAAGTGGTATATCCAATCCTCTGCATGACTTCATCATCACACCCTGTCCTTCACACTGATCCCTCCTCCCCACCGCAATCCCTGTGCTCTGAGCAGACCACTTCCTATCCTCCAGGGACACACACGTGTGCAGTCACTACCACCAATGGTGCATCTCATCCTCCCTTGCAGACCTCAAGCAGCCACGGGGCATCCATGATCTCATTCAACTCTCACAACTTTATTAAGGTCATTATTTTAATCCCCACTTTTTAGGTGTTGAGCGATTTGAAATTTAGATGTTCCAATACTGAGACTTAAAGAGGGTCTTGCCACTGGTCCTAAAAGAGGGACCAAAAGCTGAGTCTTAGTCCGTGGAATCCTAAAGTGTGTACCCTTCCATTGTCATAGGCAACCTCCTTCCACTGCCTCCTTTCTTACCTGTTTCCTGCTCAGGTTCCCTCAGTGACTCCCCTCTCCTTCCTCTTGGATTATCTAAATGCTACCCATCCATCAGGGTCCCGCTGAAAGTCCCATGGAGTCCCCCATCCTTCCAGGCTGAGATATCCTTGAGGAAGCTGAGCCACAGCCTCTGATCGACTTTCCAAGGTCATCTGATGAAGATGGAACGGATTCCCCAAGAAAAATTCCTGAATCCCATGCAGATTTCTAATGACTCTCTTGTCCTGTTGGGTGGAAACTCTTTTACAATCAATGTCCACCTTATCCCCTGTGCTTTATAAAGTCCTCCTGGCTAAAGGCCACTCTGAGCTCCAGGTCCACAGGAGACAGAAGGGGTGGGTATGTATGCCAAAGGGAAATTAATTCAATGCTTGCCAAAGGAAGGAGACCGGATCAGCAAAATGTGCCTAGTGGTTGTAAAAAAGCCCCCACAGTTGTGGGCACAGAGCCCTCTCCCCTGCCAGCCTTGGTACTTAATAGTGTTATGCTCTTCATCACCTTCATCATTGGAAAGAGCCAAGAAGCCACTCCACTGACCTGCTATAATTCCTCCCCTTGCAGATTACCTGTCGCTCAAGCTCATGGGCTCAAAATTGGTGTAGGTCTGCAGTGAGGTGGCCCTTACTCTCAGAGTTGCATGGCAGCCTCTACCAGGTCAATTTGTGGCTTCAGTTGAAGCCAGATCCTGCACAGAGGTCCACCTTAGTTGGCTCAACATCTCACTTCCTTGTTGCCTACCTCAAAGGAAATTGGCTGGACTGCCTGGGCCTCATGACTTTTAATTTCTATCCCTTTTGAAGCTCTGTGAAAGACAAGAAAAGGAAGCTGAAACTCATTCCAATCATAATAATCTAACCGCAACAGTAGGAATAATAGCAGGAATTGGGCTCTGTGCTTGTACAGCAGGGCCATGAGCATGGCCAATGCCTCCCAGAAGCATTGACTTATTGGCTCCCGGGAATCTCACCAGCATTCCTCCCTTCACTGAGAGAATTCCTCTTGCTCCCAAATAAGGTGCCAGAAACTCCACCCTTTGGTCTTCTTACCCTCTTCTCTGCCCTCCTGGAAGATGTAGGGATCCAACTACGGACAGCCTCTCTTTTATCTGCAAGCCGGGCCATGGCTGAAGGGCGATGTTGGGATGAAGAAAGAAAGGCAGGAGGGCTCAACTCTGGTGACTGTCCCCAGGTAGCCCTAACCTAAACAAATGGAGACAAAAACTAAGAAGGAGGATGAGAAAATACAGGTAAACACACCCCAGCTGTGGCAGTTTGAAAACCTGGCCCCAGAGTCTTTGATATTCTTGTGAAGAGGTGGGGTGTCTGTTCTCTTTTCATGAGCTTGAGCTCTGCACCTGTTTAAGCAGTTGAATACAGTGGACTCAAAACAAACAAAAACGTCTGTGCTGGTTTCCTAGCCCCAGCCCTAAAACACTGGCAATAATCCCCTCCTGGCTCTGGGGAACCCAACCATCAGGCTATCCAAGGACGTCCAAGCAGATCATGGAGAGGCCCACGGGGACAGAAGCCAAGTACCCTGGCCCTCAGCGCAGCCCGAGCTCTCCGCCAACAGTGAATTCCAATCTCCAGCTGTGTGAGGAAGCCATCTTGTATGTGGGTCCTCCAGCCACCCCCTATCCCCGTGGAGTTGCCCCAGCTGAGGCCATATGGAGCAGATGGGAGCCTCCTACGCCCTGATCCCTGTCAAAACTGCAGACCCCACCGGCTACCTCCTCGAAGCCTCCGATGGTTAGTTATGCAACAATGGGTAACCAGAAGACCATGTCCATGCCCAGGGAGGAATGCTGACTGGCCCTGGCTCCTGCCCAGGAAGTGGCCACTAATCAGCCTCTCACACGGGTGATGATGTGGGGTCTGTGGGATCAGATCCAGATCCTGGTCAGAGCTAAAATGACACTGCTTGGATTCTGGATGATGGGTAAAGTCAGTTTTAGTGGAGCCAAAGGGACAGAAATTAAATCAGGGTGGATTGGAGTAAGAGAGAGGGAGGAAGTTGAGGCAATGCTCACAGGCAAGTCCAGCCCCGAGTTTGCTGAGAAGGGATGCCAAGAGATGGGCAATAAGGACTCCTGGGTGGCTCAGTCGGTTAGGTGTCTCCCCTCAGCTGTGTTCAGAACCCTGGAGTCCTGGGATGAGTCCCTGCTTCTCCCTCTCCCCGCCCTCGCTCGTTCTCCCTCTCTCTCTCTCTCTCCCTATCCCTCTCTCAAAAAAAAAAGAAAAAGAAAAGAGAGAGAGAGACCGGTGACAAGTCTAAAGGGAAAGTAGAGGGCTGATAGGTACTTCTTGTTTTGAATGGTCTGGTTTTTAAGATGGGGATTGCCAAGCAAGGTTATTCAAGAGTGCAGGGGAGGGGAGGGCATGCCCACTGAGACCTGGGAGGTGGAAGGGGCTGGGGCTGGGGCTGGGAATGCAGAAGTCCATCAGTGGTGTCCCCCCAACTGGAGATGCCAGGACCACCTAGGAGGGAAAGGTGAGTGTGATCTCACTCTCAGCGCTTTCGGTGCAGGAG
>RCUC01107697.1:0-36107 GCA_003697995.1 Taxidea taxus jeffersonii
ATACCGTATTTGTATTCATCCATTCATTAGGTAATGGACATTCAACAAACATTCAAGCCACTAAGTGACCCAGGGAACTCAGGGCACCTCTTTGCTTGTTTCTTCTCTGCTTTATTTACCCATCACTCCATGAATGTCTTCTGGAAAGAAATTGTTCTTGCTTCCTTGCTGCTCTACGGAGAGCAGGCTGGCATTTATAAAAGCCTGCCCTTCTTTATTACCTTTGGGCTCTGTGTTTGCAAAGCCCCCGAATGGACATTCATTCAATCAAGTAGCATTTTCTGCCATTATTTTTCCTCCTTCCCAAGATTTCAATCAAACTCCTTGGGGGATCTATTGCCAAGAATTCCCAACTTTTTAGGGTTCCAGCATCTGATCACCGCTTGCTTCAGTTCTTTCTCCCAACCTGCACATTTCTATCCCACTTCTCAAAGCCAAATGTATTAAGCTTAATTCAACTTTAAGATTTTTGCATTCCCTGACCAAGAGAACTTAGTCTTGCTGAACCGGTAGAGACATTGAACCACGGGCATCCCGTCTTTTTCCAGTGGATGGCCGACCTCCTGTAAGATTTCCAGAAAGTTCCTTCAGAATATATACTGTTTGCACTTGCCAGGCGCACTCTCCTTGGAACGTCTGCTTCGGCCTCTGAGTAAACTTTTGAAGTAGGTACTCTCTCTTACCTACATTTTATTAACAAGGATGCTGAGGCTTGGCAAGGTGAAATAACTTTCCTAATGAGGGCACAGCTTCAAGCCCATGTTTAGAAAGTGACTTACTTCTGCTCTGGGCCTCACATTTACTTGAAGTAAAAGCTTGGATTGGGGGGACACTTCAAGGATTAAGAACCTTGTGATGAGGGGCACCCGGCTGACTCAGTCAGTGGAGCATGCAACTCTTTTTTTTTTTTAAAGATTTTATTTATGTATTTATTTATTTGAGAGAGAGAGTGAAGGAGAGAGAGCGAACACAAGCAGAGAGAGGGGGAGAGGGGTAAAGGGGAAAGGAAGAGGAGAAAGCAGATTTCTTGCTCAACAGGGAACCCGAAGTGAAAGCCCGATCCTGGAACTGGGACCATGACCTGAGCTGAAGGCAGATGCTTACCCAGCTGAGCCACCCAGGCACCCCGGAGCATGCAACTCTTGATCTTGGGGTTGTGAGTTCAAGCCCCACTTTGGGTGTAGAGATAACTTAAAAATAAAATCTTTAAAACAAAGAAAAAAGAGAACCTTGTGATCAAAACTTCGTACCCTCTTCCTAGGAAAATGCACATATTCCCAACATTTTAACAGCAATTTAAAGGAGTTAGGAAAACAGCAAAACAGAATAAGCCTGGAACTCTGAAGCGGAATTGCTGGCTGGGCCCAGGAGGAAGGGAAAAACCTCACTTACAGGCTTGAAGCACCAGGTGGCGCTCTCCGCCCTGAATGGACTCTGGGTCCCACAGCCAAGGTCTTCAGAGAGATAAGAGCTGCGCCAAGCTGCGTGGAACTCAAAGAATTTCAGAGATTATTGGTTCAAACAATAACCCCCACCATCTAGAGGAGGAGAGGAGGCGCAGAGTTGTTAAGGAGCTTGCTCAAGGTCACAGCTCATGGACAAAGCCAGGACTCACTTATGCAAGTTCACACATTTCTGAAGTTATCACATAGTTCCCCTACTCTGAACGGAGCACAGTGGACACAATGCGGTATTTTCTCATGATGATTCAAGCAATGAGCTTTTGTGTGTGTGGACATCGTGAACATTGGCTCCTGCACTGTGTTATCTGTAAAAACTAGAGGGGCTTATCCCCCGCGCGAAATGGCCCTAGCCTGCCGTTTCTTTGTTAATTCCACTTGTGGGTGACACAGGTGTTGGTCCTCTCATGCGTCAGGTTTGCTTATGTTTCTATGTGTCCTTAGGAAACTTACCTTCTCCTTTCTGAGCCTCAGTTTCCAGGGCCAATGAGTGGATTTCATGAGGCATGTGTCAGTCAAGTGCCCAGCAGGTAGAATAGTTGGTAACTGTTAACATAATCGTGCTTCTTGCTACTTTAATTTAATTAATTAAGTTAATATGCTACTTTAATTTGCTACTTGAACTGCTACTTATAGGGCGTCAGCTGGGTGCTTTCACGGGGTAGAGGGCCTTGGTGGAAACAGAAGGGAGATGGGAGATTAGACTCCTAGAAGAGTAAGTTGCCCTGAAGTTCACTATCCCTAGATCTCCTCTTTCCTTTCAACACGTATTTCTGACCATTCCACTGGTAAAATAGCAGTGAAATTGTGTTTTTACAAAAATGAGACCTCCACAAGGCGAACCCCCAAGGAATGTGAAATTTCACCTTTCAGCAGATTCGTTCATTCTTTGAAAGATGCACACCCTTCAGGGACTCACACTCTTCGGCGCTGGAGGCCAGCCCCTCCGGGGAACAAACACAGCGTCCACTCCGCCTCGAGGAGCTCACCCTTATCCCCAAAGCTCCAGCCACATCAGACAACAGCTGTTTCAACCAAACCATGTTCTCACTACACCTCTCTATCCCTCAACCATGTTCTTGTTCTTTCCACTACAAGGGATGCCCTTTGTTCCCTCCTTCATCCGGATGATTACCAGCGATTCTTCAAGCTCAAGTGTCCACCTCTTCCAGGAAGTCTTCCGTGGTGTATTCAGGAGGTGCAGGTGCCCTTCCTCTGCATTCCCCCTAGCGCCCTGCAGAAATTGATATCCTAGCCCTTGCCGCTCTGAGTTGTAATCATTGCTTTCCATGACTGCCTTTCCTACTCCAGCCTGGAGCCTCCTTGAAGGTACAGACGGTGTCTCATCTATTTCTGTGTCCCCAGGGTCTAGCATGAGGCTTGCTGCATAATAGAGGTTCAGTAAATGGCAAGTGAACAAATAGAGTGTTGGCCCCAACCGAAGTGGACATTGAATGCAGTCCTCAGGAGAGGATTTATTCTGGCAACTCTTCTCACAAAACTCTAGAATCTGGCAGATGGTTCTTCTTTGCCAGAAACTTTCTTCTTCTTCTTCTTCTTTTTTTAAAAGATTGTATTTATTTATTTGACAGACAGAGATCACAAGTAGGCAGAGAGGCAGGCGGAGAGAGAAGAAGGGAAGCAGGCTCCCTGCCCCGCTGAGCAGAGAGCCCGATGTGGGGCTCGATCCCAGGACCCTGAGATCATGACCTGAGGTCATGCGCCCCAGAAACTATCTTCTTGATAATCAGTTTAGTTTGTCTTTCCAGGCAACATCTGGTCTCTTTTCAGTTGCCTTTTTTTTTTTTTTAAGATTTATTTATTTATTTTAGAGAGAGAGAGAGAGAGAGCATGAGGAGGGGAGGGCCAGAGGGAGAGGGAGAGAGAATCTCAAGCAGACTCCCAGCTGAGCGGGGAGCCCGACTCGGGGCTCAGTCTCAATCATGAGATCAGGACGTGAGCTGTGACCAAGAGTCAGAGGCTTAACCGACTGTGCCATCCAGGCACCCCTCCCTTCAGTTGCTTATCTTCTCTGCCTCAGGGTGCAGCCTAGCTTTTGGGGGGCATCTTTACCTAAGTATATGTCAGATCACATGGGCGACTGCTCTTGTCTTCAACATCTACCTCCTTAGTGACTTCATTTTCTCATGTGCTCTTTCCCAGCCTGCATTCCGGTATTTTCTAACCAACTACAGGATAAGGCCTGGGTTCTGGGTCAAACACACTTGGGTTTAACTGCTTCTAAGCTACAAGATCTCTCCGAGCCTCAGTTCCCTCCACTGTAAAATGGTAATGGCATATAGTTATGGCCCTTACCTGTTAGCATGGAACCTGATAAAGATGAAAGCTGAATACCTATCATCATGCCATCTGGGACATGCAGAATATGCATGCATATTATTTTATTTTATACTTCATTATATTTTAATCACATGAAGATATATTAATAAAATATAATGTAATACATGTATTACATTAATTATACTGTGGCTCATTATAATTTATGGTCCTTGATCCTTATAATTATAAAAATCATGGTTTCTCTACATTTTATACGTCAGATAATCAGTGTTGTCAGACTAATTTGGCTTAGTTTAGTTTCCTAGCTTTGAAACCCTTTTTTGCTAGTTAAGTCAGAAGAAGTATGTTCATTGTTTTATTTTTTTAATATTTTATTTATTTATTTGACAGAGAGAGAGATCACAAGTAGGCAGAGAGAGGGGAAAGCAGGCTCCCTGCTGAGCAGAGAGCCCGATGCGGGGCTCGATCCCAGGACCCTGAGATCATGACCTGAGCCGAAGGCAGAGGCTTAACCCACTGAGCCACCCAGGAGCCCTTGTTCATTGTTTTAAAAGCAAAATTTGCAAAAATACAATTTAAAAGAATTGAGTCCATTTTGTGGGAAGTGAAAGTTCCTGTAACAAATGTTAAATTCTGTATTCCTCTCTGAAGAAAACCACATTTAACCATTTGTTATTTATCCTTCCAATTATGCATTTACATGCATATGCATTATAGACAACATATAAAGATACAGCTTTTTTTAAAACCATAGATAAGATCACACAGTCTATATTCTTAAGACACTTGCTTTTTTAAAAAAATATTTTATTTATTTATGTATTTGTCAGAGAGAGAGAGAGAGCACAAGCAGGCAGGGGCAGAGACAGAAGCAAGCTCCCCACCGAGCAAGGAGCCAGATATGGGACTCGATCCCAGGACCGTGAGATCATGACCCGAGTCGAAGGTAGTGGCTTTAACCCACTGAGCCACCCAGGCATCCCAAGACACTTGCTTTTTAAAAAACCCTTTACAGGGGCGTGTGGGTGGCTCAGTGGGTTAAGCCTCTGCCTTCGGCTCAGGTCATGATCTTGGGGTCCTGAGATTGAGCCCTGCATCAGGCTCTCTGTTCCGAGAGGAGCCTGCTTCCTCCCCTCTCTCTCTGCCTGCCTCTCTGCCTACTTGTGATCTCTGTCCGTCAAATAAATAAATAAAATCTTTTAAAAAATGGTTTTTAAGTGTATTAAAAAACACATAACATAAAACTTACAATCTTAACTATTTTTACGTGTACACTTCAGTAACGTTAAGCTCATTCACATTGCTGTGCACATCGAAAGATGGTCACCATCACAAATCATTAGAAAAATGCAAACCAAAACCACAATGAGATGAGATAGCACCTCGCCCAATAGGAGCCTATTCCAACCCTCCCCACCCCCCACCCCCGAAAATAGCAAGTATTAGAGATGATGTGGAGAAAGTGGAGCCTTCATGCACTTTTGCTGGGACCTGTAAAAGGATACGATCGCTATGAAAGACAATATGACTGTTCCTCAAGCAGTTATAAATCGTAGCCCTCCCACATGAACCAGTAATCCTACTTCTGTGTATATATCCCAAATAATTGAAAGCAGGGTCTCAAAAAGAGATTTGCACACTCATGTTCATAGAAACATTGTTCACATCTGTCCACTGACAGATGAGTGGAAAACAAAATGCAGTATATACTGACAGTGGAATATTACTCAGCCTCAGAAAGGAAGGAAATTCTATCGTACACTACAACACGGGAAAATCAGCTAACCAGTTAGCCAATATGCCAGTTATGGGTACCTGGGTGGCTCAGTTGGTTAAGCGGCTGCCTTCAGCTCAGGTCATGATCCCACAGTCCTGGGATCGAGCCCCACATGAGGCTCCCTGCTCAGCGGGGAGCCTGCTTCTCCCTCTCCAGCTCCCTCTGCTTGTGTTCCCTCTCTGCTATCTCTCTCCATCATAAATAAATAAAATCGAAAGGAAGGAAGGGAGGGAGGGAGGGAGAAGGGAAGAAAGAAAGTCAGCCTGGGGGCCTACCCCTGTTTTTGGATTTCCACAGTGACATTAGATCCTAACTTCTATATAAGATATGTGAGATCTGCACTGTTCTCATGTCCCATGACATTCCTCGACTGTGATTTTTTAAAAAGATTTTATTTATTTATTTGACAGAGAGAGACACACAATGAGAGAGGGAACACAGGCAGGGGGGAGGGGGAGAGGGGGAATCAGGCTCCCCGCTGAGCAGGGAGCCCTATTCAGGGCTCGATCCCAGGACCCTGAGACCATGACCTGAGCCGAAGGCAGATGCTTAACGACTGAGCCACCCAGGTGCCCTCCTTGACTGTGATTTTGTATCTCAACTCACTATAAAGGCAAATAAGACATTGTATTTCCCTGAAGTATCTTCCATCTGTCGAGCTCAACCTCTTCCACTGGAAAAGTGCAAATAAACCCCCAAGCCATCAATATCCTCGAGTTCAAAGCAACTAGTAACCTTGGCTGGGTTCATCTGATGGCAAAACAGATGAAGATGAATATACATATTTCTGTAAATGTGACATTTGCCCTTCTGGGACTTTGACTCAACCAAAGAGAAATCGTTTGGGCTCCTTTTGTTCCCTATTCTCTCTGTTCCCTTTCCTTGGACTTCTGAACAGCAAAAACTAATCAAATGAGTCGGGGAAGTAAAAATAAACTCTAGGCCTGTGTGTTTTATTTTTTAACTTTTAATTTTTTAAAAGATTTTATTTATTTATTTATTTATTTGACAGACAGGGATCACAAGTAGGCAGAGAGGCAGGCAGAGAGAGAGAGGGGAAGGGAAGCAGGGCTCCCCGCTGAGCAGAGAGCCTGATTTGGGACTCGATCCCAGGACCCTGAGATCTCGACCTGAGCCGAAGGCAGAGGCTTTA
Organism: Taxidea taxus jeffersonii; assembly: GCA_003697995.1. NCBI lineage: Eukaryota > Metazoa > Chordata > Mammalia > Carnivora > Mustelidae > Taxidea > Taxidea taxus. The sequence goes on from RCUC01107697.1 coordinate 6,692, forward strand.
ACCTACTGAGCCACCCAGGCGCCCCTACATTTCTTATCTTACAGTTTCTGTAAATCAGGGAGAGGCTAGGCACGCCGGAGCTGAGGGCTGTGAGTCAGGGTCTCTCAAGCTGTCAGACGTGGCTGGGTCTCATTGTCAGGAGCTCAGTCCAGCTGAGAGAGAGTGCCGACAAAGAAAGCATCCAACCTCTCATCTTAGGGCGATGGTAGAAACAAGAGGCTGAACCCAGCGAATGCACCTTTTCTCCCCATTGCATTTTCCCCCATGGAATGGCACAGGGCGATCAGCACAGATGTGGGGTGTCATCTTGCTGTTGAAAGAACCCCAAAGACAAGGCTCCAGTGGTTTTTTGGACCCTAGAGTTTGGGGGTAGGGTGGGGATGCAGAGGATGAGAGAGCAGGAGCGGAGTGGAAAATCACTGGTGCTGAGACAGAGTGGGGGAAGTATCTTCAAGGTCCTGTCCTCCCTCCAGAAGGCCTCCTTGGCACAGGCAGCTGGAGAAGGATCTTTGCCCAAGACCTCAGATAAAGAGACCTGGGAGTAAAGGTGCCAGGGCTCGGAATACAAATGCATGCAAGAGCATGAGTGGTCAGGGGGTATGAGTCCTTGATTCATCTCTCTATAGAGCCTGCCATGTGCCTGCTGTGCCCCAGGGCTGGTGGAGGGAGGACAGCTTTCCCTTCTGAGCCCTGCCAGGTCCAAAGCCATTGTCATTCATTGCCTATGGCAGGCCTGGTATGTCCCACATAGGTTTTGAACCAGGAACTGGACACCCCATTCATCAGAAGCCTTGACTGGGGAATCAGCGGCTTCCAACCTCTCTTGGTGGAGGTTGGTAGGATTCAATTCCTTGTGGGGCTATTGGATGGAGGACCTCAGAGTTTCACTGGCTGTTGGCCAGAGGCTTCCTTCAGTTCCTTGCCATATGCTTTTCCACGTGGCAGCTTTATTGCATGAAAGGCTGCAAGCTGAGAAGGTTGTAGAGTGTGTGCGCTAGCAAGCCCTAAGTCACAATCTCCTGTAACCTAATCACAGAAGTGACATTCCATGGGCCTTGCTGTATGCTATTCGCTAAAATTGGGTTACTCAAGGGGAAGGGATTATACAAGGCCATGAATACCAGGAGGTGGGATCACCAGGGCTTTCTTAGAAGCTGCTGCCACAGTGGCTTTCTGACAACATAAAGGGAAGGTCTATTTGAGATTGAAACCAGCTCAGAGGCAGACAAAGCTGAGAAGCAGGAGGGAGACAGATACTTACGGCACCACTTACACCCCGGGATCCAGACCCTTCTGAAGCCAACCAGCCACTGGCATCCCAGGACCCAAACTAATTACTTTTTTTTTTTTTTTTAAGATTCTGGTTTACATTGGGTTTTAGTCACTTGAAATCGAAAGAATCCTGATTAACATAAAAATAAGTTGGCCAGGGGTGCCTGGGTGGCTCAGTGGGTTAAAGCCTCTGCCTTCAGCTTGGGTCATGATCTCAGGGTCCTGGGTTGGAGCCCTCACCAGGGGGTCGGCTTCTTCCTCTCTCTCTGCCTGCCTCTCTGCCTACGTGTGATCTCTGTCTGTCAAATAAATAAATAAAATCTTAAAAAAAAAAATAAGTTGGCCAGATTCTTGGAGTTTCATGGTACAGAGCGGTGCCAAGATCACGTCAAGGACAAGGTGTTTGGTGAAATCATGCTGGTGGTGTGGCCCCCACCTGGAGCCCTGATGTGGAGGAGGTCAATTCTGGTGGTCAGAGGTCTCTGTGTCTCCAGGTGCCTGTTTCTCTCTGTGACCCTGTTGTTTTCACACTGCTGATGGGCCATTTCTCCTCTATTCTATATATATGTTTACCCAAACTCCCCAGTGCCTCTGATTTTCAGCCCCCTCTGATTTCTCAGTGCCCCCTATGCATCTTTTCCTTTTTGTATCAGCTCTTGACATGTACACCTGCCTGTTTCTCCTGATATACCAGGGCAGATTCTAGACGGTGGATCTGGATTGGTCCCGGCCATCCGGGGGAGCACTTGCTGGGTCCGTTTCATAGGTGGTTTGACAAGTTTGTGGATTGGTTGTCAGATGGATTGGGGTGGACTCCTGAGGGCTTCCTAGGGAGCTGTGGGCTTGGCGGGCACAAAGACACAAAGCAAGCCATTTTTCACGAAGGTGGTAAAGATTCCAGTTTGAATAATCGCTAGTTTGGTAGTGGTAAGGTCTGAATGAAAGAGGCTTCACTGAGTTTCAGCAAGATGTGGGAGAACTGGTTTCTATCTCCTTTGTGATGAGGAGATCATCTGCATTAACTAAGGACTCTTTCCATTGCAAGTGAACAACCCCCAATTTAAACAGGCACAGATCCAATATGGAATCCGCTGGCTCATGTATCTGCAAAGTCCAAGGGTAGCTCTTGCTTCATGCTTGGCTCCATCCAGAGGTCAAATAGGGTCAATGTCATCATCATGTCATGATGACTCTCTCTCTCTCTCAGAGCCACCTTCCACCGTGTTGGCTCATTCTCAAGCAGCCTCTTCTGTCTTGGGGGCAGGTGATCTCCTGCAGCCAGGCTGACATGCCTTCTCTTCAGCAGCACGGGCTGGAAGAGAGATTCCCTCTTCCCGGTGGTCCAACCCAAGGTCCCCAAACAGAGTCTCACTGGCCTGGCTCGGTCACCTACGCATCCCTCCTTGAGCCCATGGCCAGGCCATAGGAATGCAATGCTTTGACCCACCAGCCTGAGGTCATGTGACCATCTCTGGAGCCCCACCTAATCCACACGCACTGAGAGCAACAGAGGAGTGGCTCCCCAAAAGAAAAGTGGGGTCCTGCTACTCCTTGAAAGAGAAATGGATGCTGGCGAAACACCACTAGGGTCTATACTTGTTAATCTGCCCATTTCCGTTTCCCAGTCTCTCAAAGCATGTGCTGTTTGGGGGTAATCCTGCAAACAACCTCTGAGCCTACCGACCCACTTGCAGGTGACTTCCTGTAACATAAACCTAACCACTTTATTTTTTTTTTTTTAAGATTTTATTTATTTATTTGACAGAGAGAGATCACAAGTAGGCAGAGAGGCAGGCAGGGGGAGAAGGGGAAGCAGGCTCCCCGCTGAGCAGAGAGCCCGAAGCGGGGCTTACTCCCAGGACCCTGAGATCATGACCTGAGCCAAAGGCAGAGGCTTAACCCACTGAGCCACCCAGGCGTCCCCCAACTTAACCACTTTAAAGTGAACAAGGCAGTGGCACTTAGTAAGATCACTATGGTGTGCAACTACCATCTCTGTCTCACTCCAGAAATTTGTGTTCCCTCAAAATAAAGCCCCGTGCCCATTAAACAGTTGCTTCTCAGTCCTTCCTCCTTGAACTCCTGGTGACCACCCATCTGGATTCTGTGTCCATGGATTTAACTATGCTGGATATTTCCTATAAATGGACTCATCACATACACAGCCTTTGGTGTCTGGCTTCTTTCACTCAGCATCACGTTTTCAAGGTTCATCTACATTGGGGCAAGTATGGGGGCTTCATTCCTTTTTATGGCTGAGTGATATTCCATGGTGTGTATATATCAGAATTTGTTTGATTCTAATTTAATATATGTAATACAAAATTTACCATCTTAACTATAATTCTTTTTTTTAAAGCTTTTATTTATTTATTTGACAGACAGAGATCACAAGTAGGCAGAGAGGCAGGCAGAGAGAGAGGGGGAAGCAGGCTCCCTGCTGAGCAGAGAGCCCGATGCGGGACTCGATCCCAGGACCCTGAGATCACGACCTGAGCTGAAGCAGAGGCTTAACCCACTGAGCCACCCAGGTGCCCCACTTTTTTTTTTTGAGAGAGAGAAAGAGAGAAGGTGGGTTGGGGGGCAGGGGCAGAGGGAGAGAGAGAGAGAATCTTAAGCAGGCTCCACGCTCAGGGCAGAGCCTGAGGTGGGTTTCAATCTCATAACCCTGAGATCATGACCTGAACTGAAATCAAGAGTTGGAGGCTTAACTTGCTGAGCCACCCAGGCACCCCTACCATCCCGACCGTTTTTAAGAACACCTCTGTGGCATTAAATACATTTTATTGTTCTGCAACTATGAGTACTGTCCGTCTCCAGACCTTTTTCAGGCAAAACTGAAACTATACTGATTAAATAATTCCTCATTCCCTCTCCTTCCCCCTTCTCCACCCCTGGCAGCACCACTCTACCTTCTGTCTCTAGGAATTTGACTACTTTCGCTATTTCCTGTAAGTGGGATCTTACAGTATTTGTCCCTTTGTGATGGACTTATTTCACTTAGGTTAATGTCCCCAAATTTCATCCATGTTGTAATGTGTGACAGGGTTTCCTTTTTTTTTTTTTTTAAAGATTTATTTATTTACCTGAGAGAGAGAGAGAGAGAGAACATAGCAGGGAGGAGCAGAGGGAGAGAGAGAGAAACACTAGCAGACTCCAGGATGAGCGTGGAGCCTGACTCGGGTCTTGATCTCATGATACTACCTGAGCCAAAAACCGAGAGTCAGAGGTTAACTGACTGCACTACCCAGGCTGCCCCAGGGTTTCCTTCTGTTAAAAGGCTGAATTCCGTGTACAGACAGACCACATTTTGTTTATCCGTTCGTCCATCAGTGGACATTTGGGGTGCTTCTACCTCTTGGTTATGGTGAATAACACTGCTTTGAATATGTTGTGCAAATAATCTCTTTGAGGTTTTGATTTCAATTCTTTTGGATATATACTCAAAAGAAAGATTGCTGGATCTTGATAATTCTATCTTACATTTTTTGAGGAGAGAGAATTTGCTTGCTTTTAAAATTAATTTTCGCATCTTTTCCTAAAGGTATTTTATACAGAAGACACCAGTGAGAACATAAAGGGTGTTTTAAAATGCGTGGAGGAGGGGCACCTGGGTGGCTCAGTGTGTTAAAGCCTCTGCCTTCGGCTCAGATCATGATCTCAGGGTCCTGGGATCCAGCCCTGCATCGGGCTCTCTGCTCAGCGGGGAGCCTGCTTCCTCCTCTCTCTCTGCCTGCCTCTCTGCCTACTTGTGATCTCTGTCAAATAAATAAATAAAATCTTAAAAAAAAAAAATGCGTGGAGGGCGCCTGGGTGGCTCAGTCAGTAGAGGGTATAAGTCTTGATCTCAGGGTTGTAAGTTCGTGTCCCACATTGCATATAGAGATTACATAAAAATACAGTCTTTTTTTTTTAAGATTTTTTAAATTTATTTATTTATTTGACAGACAGAGATCACAAGTAGGCAGAGAGGCAGGCAGAGTGAGAGGAGGAAGCAGGCTCCCCGCTGAGCAGAGAGCCCGATGCGGGGCTCGATCCCAGGACCCTGAGATCATGACCTGAGCCCAAGGCAGAGGCTTAACTCACTGAGCCACCCAGGCGCCCCCAAAATACAGTCTTTTAAACATAAAATAAAATGCTTTGAAATTCTCATTGCAGAAAAGCAAACACCTCAATAGTAAAAAAAAAAAAAAAAAAAGACCTAATGAGGGGAATCCTGGAGACCAAGATCCTGGTCAACTTCCAGAACAGTGTCTTGATCCAGGTTCCATGGCCAACGGCCAGTTCCTGGGTCCCCTGGAGTCACAATTCCAAATCAAGCATGGCCTCAACAACGGTTTCTAAACCGTGGCCACAGGACAGAGCTTTTTTTTTTGTCTAGGCCTCTCTGGTGAAACACTTTCTCTAGTAGAAGCATGAGTAGCAACACTGGAAGGGAGCCATTCCACCCAATAACCACATCAGGGAATTTCCTCCCCTCACTTAACAAACAAAAACAACCTGTGGTTTTTCAGACTCATTCATTTGAGTCGACCCAAGGGCAGCACATACAGGAGATCCCTGTCTAGACACACACACAGACAAGTTAGAATCCAGAAAGGCAAGTATGTAGTGGGTGTGTGTCAATAAATAGAACATTTCTCATTCTCTTCTTTCTTTTTAAAAAATTGCTTTCTCCACCTCCTCTAATCCATGAACAGTGCTCTGAGTAATCAGCCCTTTGGGCATGTGCCCTATGCCAGGAGCCTCCCCCCTCCCCCAGGGCTGGGTTTTTAACCTGAATTTCTAGGGTGCTTCTTGGTTTCTGGATGAAAATGAGGCTTTCTGTAGGCATTTTCAGGAGCACTCGGCTCCCCCCACTCTGGGGGATGATCTCTCTCGGGTGCCTGCCTCTCTGCCCAGACCTGCTCCCGAATCTGTGGGCCATTCCTCACAGGCCAGATGGTTCTCTTAGCTGGATGTTGGCCTTTTTGGCAAGTCCCTCAAATTTCTGAATTTCTTGCGCTTCACTTTCCTCAGCTGTCATATGAGGGGGAAAACGAGAAAAAGCCTCAACATCTACCAACACGTGATTAAATAATCCACAACGCTGTGGTATTGGACAGCCATATTTAAAAAAAAAACCCACAGTTTTTGAAGTGTATTTAATATCAGAAAATGTTCAAAATAAAATATTCAATGAGAGGTAATGCAGAATTATGTATGCATTCTTAGGTAGGTCATATGCTCTACATATATTGTCAAAACCATGAAAATAAAACTCTGTGGAGATTGAAACATTTGAAATAAATGACAGGGTAAACCTGGTTGATCACTACGTTCCCTTTCCACTTAAAAATCAGCCAGTCACGGAGGCCCTACCCAGTTTGGGACGTGGTATCTCAAACTTAAAATGTCAGTGTTCTATGACCCACTTTCAGGATTTTATCCTCGAGAGAAAACAATCAGCCATATAAGTGCCTTGAAGGTACATGCAAAACGTAAGAATTACAGAGATCTTTCTAGAGCATCGTAGTGAGAGCGCCTTACATGTTCCCACAGGGGGGTTTGTATTTACAAACAAGGGATAATCCATACAATAGAATCCTGTGCAGCTATTCAAATGTTGCTGTATTGAGACGCTTGGGGCGCCTGGGTGGCTCAGTGGGTTAAAGCCTCTGCCTTCGGCTCAGGTCATGATCCCAGGGTCCTGGGATCAAGCCCTGCATCGGGCTCTCTGCTCAGCAGGGAGCCTGCTTCCTCCTCTCTCTCTGCCTGCCTCTCTGCCTACTAACGATCTTTGTCTGTCAAATAAATAAATAAAATATTAAAAAAAAAAAAGAGTCCAACTCTTGGTTTTGGCTAAGGTCATGATCTCAGGGTCCTGAGAAGGAGCCCCCTGTTGGGTTCTGTGCTCAACACTCAGTTCAGAATCTGGGGGAGATTCTCTTCCTCTCGCTCTTCCTCTGCTCCTCCCCTTGCTCATGCTTTCTCTCTCTTAAAATAAATAAATAAATAAAATATTTAAAAAATGTTTCTGTAGGGGCACCTGGGTGACTCAGTGGGTTAGCCTCTGCCTTCGGCTCGAGTTGTGATCTCAGGGTCCTGGGATCGAGCCCTGCATCGGGCTCTCTGCTCAGCGGGGAGCCTGCTTCCTCCTCTCTCTCTGCCCACCTCTCTGCCTACTTGTGTTCTCTCTGTCAAATAAATAAATAAAATCTTTTTTAAAAAGTTGCTGTATTTATTTATAGACATGACTGGAGAAAGTGAACAGAGGCAAATTACACAACAGTATGTATGTCACACTGAATCGTATTGTCACATTTGCATAAAGATATTTGTATACATAGAGGTAAGCCTGGACGGGGGCGCCTGGGTGGCTCAGTGGGTTAGGTGATTTCGGCTCAGGTGATGATCTCAGGGTTGTGGGGTCGAGGCCTGTGTCATCAGGCTCTGCACTGGGCCTGGGCCCTACTTGAGATTCTCTCCCCTGCTCTCCCTCTCTTAAAAAAAAGAAAAGAGGGCGCCTGGGTGGCTCAGGGGGTTAAAGCCTCTGCCTTTGGCTCAGGTCATGATCCCAGGGTCCTGGGATCGAGGCCCACATCAGGCTCTCTGCTCTGCGGGGAGCCTGCTTCCTCCTCTCTCTCTGCCTGCCTCTCTGCCTACTTGTGATCTCTGTCTGTCAAATAAATAAATAAAATCTTTAAAAAAAAATTAAAAAAAAAGTCTGGAAGGAAATACAGCAAGATGTCCATTGCCTCGGGTGGTAGGATTACTAACGGACTTTACTTAATTAATTTTTTTTAAAGATTTTATTTATTTATTTATTTGTTAGAGAGAGAGAGCAGGAGCGAGCACAGGCAGACAGAGAGGCAGGCAGGGGCAGAGGGAGAAGCAGGCTCCCTGCCGAGCAAGGAGCCCGATGTGGGACTCGATCCCAGGACGCTGGGATCATGACCTGAGCCGAAGGCAGCTGCTTAACCAACTGAGCCACCCAGGCATCCCTTAATTAATTTTTTATGTTTGTTTATTTATGACTTTTATATAATGAACCTGTAATAAAGTAATAGCTTCCTCCTTGGACATGCCAGGCTGTATGTGAAGCACAGTATAGGAGTTTCATTTGAGCCTCACAATGATCATTTCAGGGATGTTGGTAAACCCAGTTTAGAAAGGGAGAAACTGAGGCTTGGTGAGTGTAAGTCATATGCTAATGAGTTTCCTGTGGCTACTATAACAAGTGACACAAACTCAGTAGCTTATGACAGCACAGATTCATTATTATTCTTTTAAGATTTTATTTATTTATTTGAGAGAGAGAAAGAGAGAAGGAGGGAGAGCATGGGCCTGGGGGAGGGGCAGAGGGAGAGGGAGAAACAGATTCCCCACTGAGCAGGAAGACCGACTCAGGGTTCCATCCCAGGACCCCGGGATCACTACCTGAGCCGACACTTAACCGACGGAGCCACCTAGGTGCCCCTGACAATACAGACTTATTATCTTACTGTTCTCGACCCTAGACGTCTGAGGTCTCACTGAGCTAAAATCAAGGTGTCGGCACGGCTACGTTCATTCTGGAGGCTCAAGGGGAGAATCTGTTTCCTTGCCTTCTCTAGCTTCTAGAGGCCACCCAGACTCCTTGATTCATGGCCCCTTCCTCCGTCTTCAGAGCCAGCAATGGCGGGTAGTCCCTCTCACATGCCATCACGCTGCTTTTGACAATCCTGCCTTCCTCCTCCCATGGAGGGACCTTTGAAATTATCTTGGGCTCCCTCTCCCCCAGATTATCCAGGATAATCTCCCAATTTTGAGGGCATCTGATTAGCAACCTTAATTCCATCCGCAACCATAATTTCCCTTTGCCATGCAATATTCACAGACTCTGGGGTTAGGATGTGGGCAGCTTTGAGAGGCCATTCTGCCTCTCACCCAGAAGGTTTCATAGGTACTCAGTGAGGGATTTGGAATATGAACTTATTCTGTTTCTCATATCCATACCCTTAGATTATGCCATGTGACCAATTAGTTGTATATTGAAGAAAATTCTAAACTTTGTATAGGTGAAAAAAATAGAAGGGTATTCCCTTTCCCGTCTCTTTAGCCTTACTCAGCCTTATTGCTATGCCATCCATCTGCCCCTACCTAAATGCCCCACTCCAGCAAAACCTATCTGCCCACTGTTCCAAAACCCCAAATTCACTTCCACTTCAGCTTGCCCTCATACTGTCTATTAAATTTGGGAGCTTCGCTCTTGGTCATCTGAGAAGTTGTGCAAGAAATTTATTAGGGGAAATGGCTGTGCAAATAAGCAAGAGGGAGTAAAGAAAGGCTGGGAGAGCCATCTGACCCTCGGAGCAGGTGACAGGGAAGGAAGCATCTACCCAAGGTCCAGTTTCAAGGAAAGCAGGCAAGCCGGTCCTGACTACAGAGGGGCCCCCAGTCTCCCGGCTCTGCTGTAGTATCTCTGCAGAGCTCAGTCATTCCCCAGGGGAAGCTTGCCAGAGCACAGCAGGTGGGACCCTGGCCAAATTCTCTCCCAGCACACAGAGCTGACAGGCACATTCTCATGTCTGCCAAGCAGGGGCTTGGTGACACCTTTCCTAGAGGAAGCTTTCTGGACTCCAGGTCGTGACTGCCTCACCTCAATGCCCTCCCTGCACTCCCAGCTAGAGTGTGCCGAAGGGCTTTGTGTCTGGCCTTCGTAGTCAGCGAGGCAGGCTTTCACCTGATTTTGTCACTTACACCTTCCCAAGCCTCAGTTTATATAATCTATGGAATGGGGTAACAGCAGTGCCTCCCACATTGGGCTGGTGTGAGGATGAAACGAGATGTGGAGTTTCAAGGCCTCCCTTGGGTCAGGGCCTGGCACATGGCAGTGGTGATGGTTAGTAAATGGCAGGCATCCTCCCTGGACTACTCTTTGGCCTCGCATGTCTGTAATAAAATATTCCTGAAACTATCTACCAAGTTTTTAATATACGTGTATGAAGATGTTCATTTCCTTAATATTTGTAAAAAGGAAAAACCAACAAAGAGCATAAACGTCCAACATCAATAGCATTGTTGAATAAACTGTGGTGCATCTGCAACAGAAACCCTTAAAATAATGACCTATTTTTGATATAGATATTCTGTAATGGTAGAGTTTAGTTGTTTTTTTCTAGAGAGGGAGAAGGGTGGGGGGGCAGAGGGAGAGAGAAATAAATTTTTTTTTAAAGATCTTATTTGTTTGACAGACGGAGATCACAAGTAGGCAGAGAAGCAGGCAGAGAGAGGGGAGGAAGCAGGCTCCCTGCCGAGCAGAGAGCAGGATGCAGGTTGGATCCCAGGACTCTGGGATCATGACCTGAGCCGAAGGCAGAGGCTTTAACCCACTGAGCCACCCAGGCGCCCCTAAATTTTTTTTTTAAGATTTTATTTATTTGACACACACACACAGAGAAAGATCACAAGTAAGCAGAGAGGCAGGCAGGCAGGGTAGGGGGAGAGCAGGCTCCCTGCTCTGCAGAGAGCCTGATGCGATATGGGGCTTGATCCCAGGACCCTGAGATCATGACCTGAGCTGAAGGCAGAGGCTTAACCCCCTGGGCTACCCAGGCGCCCCTAAGAGAAAGAATCTTAAGCAGGCTCCACATCCAGCACCAGCCTGAGGACAGGCTCGATCTCAGGACCCTGAGATCATATCCTCAGCTGAAACCAGGAGTCCAAAGCTTAACCAACTGAGCCACCCAGGCTCCCCTACGATGGTAGAGTTTAATGCAATTGTTTAAGTGAATAAACAGAAAGAACTCGTTTATTGATGTCCAAGTAGTGGAATAGAGATGATTATTTTCCTCTTTGAGGTTTTTTTCCTCCGAATTATCTACAATGAACTTGTATTACCACTAAGAAAACAAAAGGATTTTTTAAATTCCCTGGGCAGGGGCGGTTATCATTGTCAATGGTTGTCCTAAGGTCAAGCAGGGCAAGGACTATTAAATAGTACCCATTATATTTAGTAAAAAGAAAGCATTAGCGGCCCCCGTGGGAGCAGTTTTGGCAGAGGCAGAGCCCCTTGTCAGCAAAACAGGAATAATAATTATAGCTTAAATATTAGATTTTTTTAAAAAAATCACTTCTCCGGAATCTTGTTTGCACTAACTGGGGACAGAGAGATCAAATGTACGTGCAATTATAGTTGTCCGTTGAGAAAAATGCTCAAAAATTTGCACCGCACGTCCCCCCAAGCGGCAGTTACCAAAACAGTGAGCATGCGCGGAAAACCAGGGCGGGGAGGGCAATCAGGCTTGCTGTAAGAAGTGGGGGGAAAGGCAAGGCCTTACCATTTCTGCATTTAGAAAGTAAAGTAAAGAATCATGCAAAATGTTAAAAAAAAAAAAAAAGAAATTCAAAGCTAGCTTAATTGCATTTTTTGAATCAATGGTCTTGCAAACCGAGCCATAGCTTCCCAGAACACGCAGCGCCCCCCGGAGCAGGCACGCTCAGCGCCAAAAGACAGACGAAACTTAACTGCATTGATCTGGGAGCGTGAGACGCCCCGCGCTACGGGTTCTGACCAATTAGAGGGCAGGGTGGGCCGGGCCTCGCCTATGATTGGAGGATCGGGGCGAGGCGGGGCTGCGGCTCCGACGCGTGCGCCTCCCCAGCCGCTGGTCCCGCGCCTCCTCCGGCCGTTTTGCAGACTGCTGGGGGCTGGCTCTGCTCGACTGTTCCCAGTCTGCAGAGACTCTTCCCCGTTGTGTGCCCAGCTCGGCTCCGCAATGCCGGTGGACCTCAGCAAGTGGTCCGGGCCTTTGAGCCTGCAGGAAGTGGACGAGCGGCCGCAGCATCCGCTGCAGGTCAAATACACCGGGACAGAGGTCGACGAGCTGGGCAAAGTGCTGACGCCCACCCAGGTACCCGAGGGCGTTGGGGGTGTAGCCGCTCCAGGCTTGCAGGCCGGCGGAGAGGGGGAGTTCCGGCCTCTGTGCGCCCGGTGCTCAGAGGGAAGGGGGTCGCGGTGCCCACGCCGCAGGCCTGCGGACACCTACGGGCACCGGGAACCCGGCACGTGGCGAGCGGGGCTCCGCCTGCAGGAGAAAGTGATCGACTTTCCAGCAACTTCAAGGCCTAGGCTGGGGCCTAGGCCCAGAGCAGCCTGGGCCGTGGGCACAGGGGCGGGGGCGGTGCCCGAGGAGTAGTGGCCCGTGGCCACCCCTTGGGCCCCAGACCTCTCCTAGGGTCTCAGGACTTTAGGCCCAGTTTGGGGAGCAAAAGCCCCACCCGAGCGCATGTGACGCATGTGACGCATTATGTAACCGGTGACCCGCATCGCCCAGAGATTCCTCCTTTTGTCTTAGCGCGAGAGCACGAAGCCGTCCAAAGGTAGGTGCGTTCTGCAGCTGGAAGGCTCGAGGGCAACGGCCTTGTTCTTCCGTTTGGCCTGCGAGCAGATCAGGGCCTGGATACCGGAAGTGGGGGGACTGGAGTGCCCCACACTTGGCAGTGGGTGGTGGTGAAGCTGCGCGGCAGTGGTGTGCATGAACTGCTCTGACAGCTTATTGTTGTGGATGTTTCGATATGAAGTGACCCTCTTGCAGCCTCTGTTTTCCCCAGACTCACTGTCCAGTCCGGCCATTTTCTGTGCCCAAAGTATCCAGTTAATTCAGACTGCACTTTAGCAGGCCCCAGCTAAGCTGCTGGTCACCAAATCTAGATACTCTGTCATTCCACACCATATGAGGTGGTAGTTCAGAGGACTCCCTTGGCTCCAGGGTGGAAATCCTGACCCCATGTCTTTCTGTTAATCACATACTAGGGCACCAGTCCCATAGTGTCTTTTGGAGTAAAATAAATAAAGTGTATTAAACATAAGCTCCTTACGTTTAATACACATTATTTAATTATTATATATTAATTATTATTTAATAAAAGCACTTTAGCTTTTATTAATCATTTACCGTGTTTTACCTTTGAGGAACCTGAAATCAAAGAGTGTTGGCTTCTTCAGCATTTCCGACTTTTTAAACTCCGAAGTGGTTGCCTCCTACAGGTTAAGAACCGGCCCACCAGCATTGCGTGGGATGGCCTGGATCCTGCTAAACTCTACACCTTGGTCCTGACAGATCCAGATGCTCCCAGCAGGAAGGACCCCAAGTACAGGCAAGTTGGGGAAAGATTGGCAACACCAGGTCATCCAAACAGGACTTGATGCTTCTGGCACTGTGTACGTACGTCCCTTGCTGGACATGCTGTGCCAGGAGGACGGACACCCAGTTTGGGATGCTCACACACACGCTTAAGCCAGAGTGTGCATTTCCTGCCCCTTCAATCCCTAGAACAGGAGTCTAGAAACCACAGCTGAGAGCCACATCTGCTTGACACCTGTTTTTGTATGGCCCCATGAGTAAGAATGGTTTTTACATTTTTAAATGACTGAAATTGAAAGAATCATACTTTGTAACATGTGAAAATCATATGACATTCAGATTCCAGCGTTCGTAAATGAAGTTTTGTCGGGACGCAGCATGAGAACTTCCTTACATCTTGTCCTTGTCTTGTCACGCTGTAGCCGCAGAGTTGAATAGTGGCAGGGACCATGTGAACTACGAAGCCTAAAATTTTTTACTGCCTGGCCCTTTGCAGAAAAGTTTGCAGATAACTCCCGAGAGACTCGGGGTGGGATGGAGGCACCGCACCGGGCGCTCTCTTCTGCAGAGCAGTGGGGTTTGTGCTGGCCAAGGAAGCAGGACTGTCTTTCTCCATCATTGCCACAGCCCGGTCTGGAGCATGTGCTTCATGCCCATTTGCTGGCCATGCCGCGAGTGGGTGCTTAACTTCTGCGCCGCTGACTGTTCTGTGTTCCTCGTCTCAGGGAATGGCACCATTTTCTGGTGGTCAACATGAAGGGCAATGACATCAGCAGTGGCACAGTCCTCTCCGATTATGTCGGCTCTGGGCCTCCCAAGGGCACAGGTCAGTAAAGGCTGCTTTGACAGGGAGGTGGAGGGCAGGCAGTGGGTACACATTAGGATTGGCCCAAAGGGCTGCAAATTTTAGTTTGGGTTCTCTGAGGTCCCTTCGCCTAGTGGAGCTTCCTGGCAGTGCAGTTCACCGCTGAGGCAGTCGCCTGCCAGAGACATTGAGACCTGCAGTAGCAGTAGCATCAGGTGGCTGGAACCTTGGGTTCTGTTCAGGGGGGCCCTCCATTAGCTTTTTTGCCTCTCAGCTGCTAGGCCTTTGTATGCAGGGCAGTCGGTGAGAGGATTCCAAGGAACCAGTGTTGCAGAAAGCTTGGAACAACTTCCTGGGGAGGCGGTGGGGGTGGGGATTGGACACATTTAACATAATCACAGTCTTTGCCCCATGAGATCTTTGGGTTTCCAGTTCCCATGGAAGATGTCAGAAGATCATAGTTTCCTAAATAAATATTAAAAATTGGCTTTTTCATTTCTTCATAGCTCCTTTCGAAAATCTAGGGTGGTAGGGTGGTATCATCTTGAAAAGATTTGGAAGGCTTTAAGAAGTATAGCAAAGATACACATGTTCTGTATACAGAGGGAGAGAATACTGTATTGAAAGTCTGAGTTGGGGGCCTGGGTGGCTCAGTGGGTTAAAGCATCTGCCTTCGGCTCAGGTCATGATCTCAGGGTTCTGGGATGGAGTCCCACATAGGGCTCTCTGCTCACTGGGGAGCCTGCTTCCTCCTCTCTCTCTCTCTGCCTGCCTCTCTGTCTACTTGTGATCTCTCAAATGTCTGTCAAATAAATAAATAAAATCTTAAAAAAAAAAAGCCTGAGTGGGATAAGCTAACAGTGGGAGATGCACTGTTAATGCTTGTTGTGCATTACAGGATGCTTTCTTTTGCTGGAACAAAGTAGTAGTTGTGGGTGGACACGTTGTCACTGTTACTCTGAGCAGGTACAAGAAGGTCCCTGATAAGAACAGTTGGCCATAGACTCATGCTTCATCTGTAGATCCCGAAGCCTCAGATGGCCTCAGGCCCTCTCATGAGTTCATAAGAGGAAGGTGAAGGTACGTCTTTCCTAGGGATCTATTAAGTTCTCTAGGGCAGGTACACAATTAGGCACTTTAATTATGGGAAGTACACACACGAGAATAAAGCAGGTCTCTCAAGTAGGAGCTGCGTTCTCATTAACAAAAAAAGCCTCAGCGACCCCCTTTTTGGCTTTTTAAAAAGTACTCTTTTAGTATACTTTACCTATAATAAAATGCCTAAATCATCATTGTGTGAGTCCATGGAAACTGATGGACAGATGAAGGTGACCACGTAAGCGACTTCGAAAAGAAGATGTTGTTCAGCATCTTTGCTACTTAGTCGGTCAGAGTGAGTTTTACCGGGCACTAGGTAGGGTAGGTTCTGGGGCAGAAACGGTTAACGAGACAAACACTGTTGCTTTTTGGAGTTCTCTTTCTAATGGGGAGATGAAAGTGAAAAGGCAAACTTTTTTAGGGAAGTGTTACTGTCCCGAGTGAAAGGGGCATGGAGAGGCGGGTAGTGGAAAATGACTAGCAGTCGGGGCCCAGGGGAGATGGGCTGGAAGCCCGGAGAGGATGAGTGAAGGGCAAAGGTAATAGGAGGGGTGAGCAAGGGCCTTCGAGGCTGTAAAGGTGGGTATGGACTTTACCCCAGCTGCAGTGGGAAACCACTGGGGGATTGTCAGCAGGTGAGTGATGTGACTCCTTCCACCTCTGCGGGTCCTCAGTGCCCCTCTTGTAAACGGGGTGGCTGGGGCCCTCCAAGTTGGCACTCTCGTGAACACGGGGGACGTCTCTGTTCGCGTGGCCTAGCTGTGTTACATTTTCTGTCCTGCCTTTCCCTCCAGGCCTTCACCGCTATGTCTGGCTGGTTTACGAGCAGAATGGGCCACTGAAGTGTGATGAGCCCATCCTCAGCAACCGATCCGGAGACCACCGTGGCAAATTCAAAGTGGCATCTTTCCGCAGGAAGTACAAGCTTGGGGCCCCAGTGGCCGGCACGTGTTACCAGGCGGAGTGGGATGACTACGTGCCCAGACTCTATGAGCAGCTCTCTGGGAAGTAGGGGAATGCTAGGAGATAGAAACCATCCTGGAAATCTCAAGCAGTGTTTTCAAGTTCAGTGATGCATGTAGATTTCTCTGCTTCCCCGTTCCCATTCTCACAGGTGAGGCCTGAGCAATCAGGTAGTGGTTTAGAGTGACCTTTCCTTCTGCCTGTCCTTTATAATTCTAGAGGGTCGCACTGCCCATTTATGTTTTGATCAAATTTGAACTCCATTTTGGGGGATATGTTGGTACTGTGTTGGGGTCATCAAATTGTTACTATAAGAATCGCAATCCAGAATTTCAAGAAATAAAAATGGAGGTAAAAGACCAGGTGTTTGGTAATAGAGCAGAGACTCAAAGAATCTTTAAGGTTAAAAAAAAAAAAAAAAAGATTGATTGCCTCTGCCTTTGTGAGCCTGAGTCTGGAATTGTGCATGATGGCACTTCTGGGTTGTGTTTTCACGGCCGTGTTTCTCACCAAGACAGCCAGAGGCTGGTGTGGCCACTAATCCCCAACGTGGTACATCTCAGACTGTTTACTAGGGGTCAGTGTTCTGCTCTGGCTCCTTAGAAGAGCAGTACTGGAACAAGCAATAGGGAGAGTGGGTTTGCAGTTAAGGCACAGCCATCTAGATGTGCTGCAGGGCTGGGTGAGGGGTTGTCAGAGACCCCAAAGTCTGTGTCTGTTGAACTGGTCACTCTTTATGGCAAAGCCGATCGGGAGTTGCGGAATGTTGTGTTAATTCTGCTGTTTGCTTATAGTTGAATAAAAATAAAAACATTGTGTGGATGAACAAGGTCTCCAGATATTTTGCCGTTTTTGGGAATGGGGCCTCATAAATGTGGGAAGTCAAGAGACAACCTGAAAGGGTGAGTAGCCCCTTTCCCTGACTGGGATTGATTCAAGTCCCCTGACTGGGACTTGAGTCAGGGACCATAGAGAAGCCTATACACGTGCCATCAAACTACAGCAGGAATAACCATTCCAACTGGAGAGTTTGGAAAAAAAAAACCCAAAAACACCCATAAAGTTTTAGGGCAGCTCCTTTGCAGAAAAAGTACCTTTGCTTTTCACAAGTGGTCCTTTTCCACCGGAGCCTGAGACCAGTGGGAAATCTCCCTGCTCGGTGGTGTTGCGGGGAGGAACAATGATTTAGACTTAGGCTACACCTCTCCCTGTCCTGACCTACAGCCCATATAGAATCCACACCCAAAAGGGGCAAGGGTAGGTGGGGGAGATCACAGTTGACCCTTCGACGGTATGGGGAACAGGGGCACTGACTACCCTGGGCAGTTGAAAATCTGTGTATAACTTTTCATTCTCCCAAAACTTAATTGCTAATAACCTACTGTTGACTGGGAAGCCTTCCCAATAACACATAGTTAACCCATTTTGTGTGTTCCATGTATTATATGCTATATTCTTACAATGAAGTAAGCTAGAGAAAAGGAAATTCATTAAGGAAATGATAAGGAAGAGAAAAGACAATTACAGCCCTGTACTGAAAAAAGTCCACACGGAAGTGGACCCAGGCAGTGGAAATCCCTGTTGTTCAAGGGTTAGCTGTACTTTGACACCCTTCAGTGTACCAAAAAAGAAAGGAAAGGAGGTATTTGAAGGGTCCCATCACTGACCTGGTTTGTGTCGGAGAAGGGATCATGGTGGGGCCTGGCGGTTGCTAATTAAGCAAGACTGGGTCTTTTCCCCACCTTTCATTGTAGTTGCTTCCCTGGAGACACTTGGAAATGTTGCTTTGTGTAATCTGTGGGAGGGGGGGTGCGGTAGAGAGCAATTATTTCCTAACTTCAGGGTTTTAAAATTCAATTTTAAAATAATTTGCAAAACAAAAGTTATATAAAGAAAGCAACTACCCCACCAACTATTTTTTTATTTTATTTTTATAATTTTTTTAAAAAGTAGTTTCCACGTCCAATTTGAACTCAAGATCCCCTGAGCAAGGAGCCTGATGTGGGACTCAATCTCGGAACCTTGAGATCAGGACCTGAGTTAAAGGCAGACACTTAAGAGACTGAACCAACCAGGTGTCCTTACCCTGTTGACTTTATTTATTTTTTTAAAAAAGATTTTATTTATTTATTTGACAGACAGAGATCACAAGTAGGCGGAGAGACAGAGGAGGAAGCAGGCCTCCCGCCTAGCAGAGAGCCCCATGGAGGGCTCGATCCTACGACTCTGAGATCATGACCTGAGCCAAAGGCAGAGGCTCTAACCCACTGAGCCACCCAGGGGCCCTTCCCTGTTGACTTTAAATGAAGAAGCAATGCATGCCTGTGGTTAGACAAGGTACACAGCACAGGAATCAGTGCCTTCCACTTTCACTTTCCTGGCTCTTCAGCAGCGGTTTGAAAGAAGACACAGGGTACCTGGGTGGCTCAGGCATTCAGCAGCTGCCTTCGACTCAGGTCATGATCCCAGGGTCCTGGGACTGAGAGACCCACATCGGGCTCCCTGCTTGGCGGGAAGCCTGCTTCTTCCTCTCCCGCTCTCCCTGTTTGTGTTCCATCTCTCTCTGTCAAATAAATAAAATCTTAAAAGAAAAAAAAAAGACACAACCGTGAGTATCCACATCAGCATATATCTGGCATAGATCTACATATTTCCTCCTTAAAAATCACGGTCTTGCTGTACACACCAGGTTTGTGCAGCGTATCTTGAGTTAACAGGGCTCTACAACTCATACTCTCATTTTGAACAAATACTCTATTTTCCGGATGTTTCATAATTAACCAGTCTAGTCCCCTACTGTGATTAGATTATAGGTACACATGCTTCTGCAAAGTAATTTCCTGGAGTAAAATTCTAGCATTGAAATAATCAGATCAGAGGGTATGTACCTTTTCATTCCTGATACTGACAAACCACCCTCCAAAAAGATCACATGGCCATATTCAAGCCCATGGTTATGAAAGTATCTCCCCATACCCTTAAGCAGTTTTCTCAAACTCCAAACATTCTGAGAATTTGAAATTTATGTGTATTTAAAATCTTTCACTTTTTTCTCTGAACTGTTTTCTTTGGGACTTGTCTGCCGACCACAGCACTTTGTCAGTCATGGACTGAAAAATCAGTGAGGAATTATGATGGTGTGTTAGTTTTCTGGTCTAAAATAGGTATAGACTCAAAAACGATTCAGAAAAAAAGGTCACCAACCCAACCAAAAAAGGTGAAGTGTATACATAAGAAGTTCACAGGGAAAGAATACATAGGAGGAGGTACATTAGGAGGCACAGAAGAAAGGGGAAAGCGTGTCTCACCTATTAAACTTGGAAGATGGGGCGCCTGGGTGGCTCAGTGGGTTAAAGCCTCTGCCTTCGGCTTGGGTCATGATCTCAGGGTCCTGGGATCGAGCCCCGCGTCAGGCTCTCTGCTTAGTGGGGAGCCTGCTTCCACCTCTCTCTGTCTCTGCCTGCCTCTCTGCCTACTTGTGATCTCTATCAAATAAATGAATAAAATCTTAAAAAAAAAAAAACAAAACTTGGAAGGTGAGGGGAATTTGCCCCAGGGCATCTAGTTGGGAAGTGGGCGATCCAGATTCCCAAGCTTATACATGGCGGCCCATGGCCTACATCCTCTCCTGGTCTGGGAGCAAAGGACTTCTGTTCTTAAATTGGTGCTAAGTCAATGGCCTGAGCATCCACTTAAAACCTGTGAGCTGTCTGAGTTGCTCTGGGATGTAGATCAGATCCTTAAATGGCCTATGGATAGGCTTTGTATGATGTGACCCCCATCTGCCTCCAGCTTCCTGTGGTTGTCTTCTCATTAAGCCCCAAACTTGCAGACTGCCTCTCAGTTCCTTGACAAGCCAGATTGGTTCTTTACAAATACTGCCTGGAACCTTCCTCTTTCATGTTCTCTGACCCTTTTTCCGTTAACTGACCTTCAGGGCATCCTGATGAGGCTTCTCCTGCACCATTCCATTGTAACATTAACCACTGTAATTTTACAATCTGTAAACTTGTGTCTTTTGTTCAAATGTTTATCTTCTCCCTTAGACTGGATCCTTCTTGAAGGCAAGGACAAGCAGTGTCCTGCTCAGTATCTCCAGCATTGGACATAAGAAATCTAATGATCATCAGTCGAATGAATCGTAAAGAGGTTCTTAAGTTTAGGGAGTATGGACGTCTTTATATCCATAGACCATACCATAAAAGTTCCTTCTCCCTTTCCCCAAATGTATACTTCTCACATACAACTAAGTTTTTACAGAGCTCTCTAAAGCCCATTCATCAGCTCCCTAATTCTATGGCTATGAACTTCAGAAAGCTGATGTTAGTCTGGTGTCCCCTCCACTCAGGAATCTGTATCTTTCAGATTATTATTTTTTAAAGGTTTTGTTTATTTTAGAGCGGGGCTGGTTGGTAAGGAGGGCAAAGGGAGAGGGAAAGAATCTCAAGCAGACTCTGTGCTGAGCACAGAGCCCCACATGGGGCTCAATCTCACGACTCTGAGATCATTACCTGAACTGAATTCAGGAGTTGGGACTGAGCCATCTAGGCACCCCTGTAATTAATTTTTTTAAACATTTAAAATTATATTTTCTTGACATTCCTTTACTCACGAATATTTTTTATCTTTGATAATGCTCTTAGTTTTGAAGTTTATTTTAGTTGATAGACCTCTTATGCCTATTTGCATGGCACTTATTTCCCCCATTCATTTACTTTGAATTTATCTGTCTTTATTTAGTTTGTCTCTTATAAGCAGCAAATAGTCCTTTTTAAAAACTCACTCTGTCTGTACATATTTAATGTAATTATCCCTATGGTGGATTTAGGTCTACCATTTTTTAAAAAAGATTTTATTTATATATTTGACAGAGATCATAAGTAGGCAGAGGGAGGGGGGAAGCAGGCTCGCCGCTGAGCAGAGAGCAGGATGCGGGGCTCGATCCCAGGACCTTGAGTTCATGACCTGAGCCGAAGGCAGAGGCTTAACCCACTGAGCCACCCAGGCGCCCCTAGGTCTACCATTTTATTTTCTATTTGCTCCTCTTTTTCTTTATACCTGTATTTTCCCTTTCCTACCTTTTGGATTATTTGAATATCCAATTTATCTATTGGTTTTTTGGCTATTACACCCCTTTGGGCTTTCTTTTTGGTAATTAGGAGTTACAATATACATAACTAATTTCTCAGAGTCTGCTTAGAAGAAAAATGGTAAATTCTTCATGTAAAATGTAGAAACATGGTAACCATACGGGGTCCTTTAGCCCCCAACCTTTGTTATAGTTGTCATATGGGTTGCATTTAGATACATCCAAACCCTCCCCAATAGTATAATTTTTACTTTCAATGAAAAATATATTTCAATATATTTTTGAAAATATAGGAGAGGAAAAAGTTGTTTTATATTTATCTAGATATATACATTTGTTGCTCTTCCTTCAATCCCAGAGATCCAAGTTTCCTTCTGGTATCATTTCCCTTCAATATGAGGAACTTCCTTTAGCATTTCTTGTAGAATAGTTCTCTGACAATAACTTCTCTTAATTTTTTCCATCTGAGGATGCTTTATTTCACCTCATTTCTCTGAATATGTGGCTTTTCTGTAATCCACCTGCTCTTATGTTTTTCAGCGTCCTCAAGTAGTTGCTTTTGCATTTGGTCTAGTTTTTAGCTGTAATCAGTGGGAAAGACTTATATGCTGCTAGGCCAAGCTAGGAAAAAAATGTATTTTTTATGTCATCATTTCCATGGCAAAATACGTTACTAAATTAAAATCACAAGAGGATACGGAGTTCTTACATGGGCATGTTTCCAGATGCCCCAGAATATGCTTTCTCAACAGATAATAATCACAGATGGTGGTAAATTCAAGAAATAAATTTTTTTACTCAATTAGATACGACTGGTAAGTGTTCTCTGATATCTCCTCTGACTGTAATCATCTCAGTTCCTTTGAACTCCTGGTAGTGCCCACCACTTGCATTGTCATGGCTTGTCTACCATTAGAGAAGTCAACTAATGGTTAACTCAGTCCCTCGATTTACTGGTTTCAGTGGAGATTTAAACTGTGAGCTCCAGCGGAGTAGTGGCCCCATCCATCCTATTTACTCCTACACCTCCCCAGCACACAGTAGCTGCTCAATAAATATTTCTGGAATGAATAAGCAAAAATACGCTGATCTTGGCTCTTCAGATATCTCCTCGCCCTTCCCTCTTTCCTTATAGCACTTAGAACCATGTAAGATCACTTATTGTTTATAATTATTGTGTCGTCATTTTCCTCCTACCCCTAAGGTAAGCTCCAGTAGGGCAAGGGTTTTCACTAAGATGTACGGATGCATCCTAAGCACCTGGCACTGCGCCAGATTTAGACGGTACCCACTGAGTGAAGCTACAAATCAAACATAAGCAGACCTTACCAACACATAGGACAAACCTGCAATAATTCCTTCCTTTTTAAACTCAGGGGCGATCAGTATATGCCGGAGGAATAAAGGATAAAGGACACAGGCTCTCGGCTGCTTTCCTAGCATCTCTTTTGAACCCGTTCTTTTGCTGCTGTTCTGGTTCCTGTCTCTCCCTGCCTCCTCACGCAGGCGCTAGGACTTGGGAGCCCGTCTGTGGCAGGTTGTTAGGAGCAGGGACACCTTTCTGGTAACTCTACCTTGGGTACATCACTAACAAACTTGTGGAGGGGGCACTTTCCCAAGGATCACTACCTATAACCTCACAGAAATAAAGCCTTTTCACAAGCCAGCTAGATGTTTTCCATTACAGAGAGAAATGCAACAAACTATAGGAACGTTTGCTCCCTTGCTGACGATTTAATGTCCTTCTGAGTGACTGTGTGACCTATACTTAGACGTGTGGGTTCTGAAATCAGACTGATCTTGGTTCAGACTCCACTGCTACCACCTACCCTGGTCTGAGCTTATTTCTTTATCTGTAAAATGCTTAAAGTAGTGTCCCATCAAATGGTAAGCATAAGCACGCAGTATGTTTTCGTGATCTGTTTCTCGTGGACAATTATGAGTATTCTTTCCAGCCCCTTCCAGTGTTATTTTCAGATGTACCTAATATAGAAACTTCAGTGAACTAAGCTGCTTAGGAAACTTAATAATTATTTGGATAATTATTCTGTTATTATTTTATAATCTCTTGAGTGTATCTTCCTGCTTTAGCCTATCACAGTGAACGTCACTGGTCCTATTCATCTATGATGACTGAACATTCTGTAAGATACAGGAATGATTTTTAGGTCATCATGCTAAAGATAAATTTTCAATGTCCGGGACTTAGAACCCTAAAAGTAGGAGATCTTACTGAAATTGTCTTGACCCCAAAACCTATCTTAGAAGTTACATACTTGGGGCGCCTGGGTGGCTCAGTTGGTTGAGCCTTCAGCTCAGGTCATGATCCTGGAGTCCCGGGATTGAGTCCTATATCTGGCTCCCTGCTTGGCAGGGAGTCTGCTTCTCCCACTGACCTCTCTCCTCTCATACTCTCTCTCTCTCAAATAAATAAATAAAATATAATTGAAAAAGTTACGTATTTTACTATCTGTTATGTACATAACATTACTTTTTTTATTTTTATTTTTTAAAAGATTTTATTTATTTATTTGACAGAGATTACAAGTAGGCAGAGAGGCTTGCAGAGAGAGAGGAAGGGAAGCAGTCCTCCGGCTGAGCAGAGAGCCCGATGCGGGGCTCGATCCCAGGACCCTGGGATCATGACCTGAGCCGAAGGCAGAGGCTTTAACCCACTGAGCCACCCAGGTGCCCCCATAAAATTATTCTAATAAAAGCAGAATATGAGGGGATCTGCCATACAGTGGGACCATTTCAAATACTTGGCCATAATCTGTCTTTACTAGCTTGCTTTTCTGTAAGAGTGTGTAACTTCTTAGCAGTGCATGTGCCTATGACTGGCTCATTGGTGTGTGTGTGTGTGTGTGTGTGTGTGCGCGCGCGCACACATGTGCCATTTTCTGAAGGGCAAACACGTGCAACTGACCACTTCAAACAATGGGACATTATCTTCAGCCCTGTAGAAGAACTTGGAAGACACAGATTTACCTGAAAATCTCGGACGGCTCTTCTTGGGGCACTCAGGACTGTGGAGGATGGTTTCTGGAGGGCAGGTCTCCCTTTGGTTTTTGAGCTGGTGAACCTAGAAGGGAAACTTCCTGCTACAATAACACAGCAAGGCAATGTGATGAACACTTTTATTTACAAATATAATTAAAAGCTCTGACAGTTATCATGCTCTTCCTTGGAACCTGAAAAATGTTTTGTTTTGTTTTGTTTTTAAAGTGCATGCAAAAGAAGTAAAGCCTTTTTTTTTTCATCATTTTTTATTGTAAGAAAATACACAGTTTGAAAGTGTGAATAATGCAGTATTTATGACCAAGATATGGGACTCAGGGAGGGGAAGGGGAATAAAGAAAAAGATCAAGATGATCTGATCGAGAGACAGTGTTGAACTCCAAATACTGAATTGGAAAAGGAGGGAGGTGGGGAGGAATAGGAGGAGGAAGTAAAAAAATTTGATCAGAGAAACAGTTAAAATACAATATGAAAATAAGTAATACCTCTCCTTAAATTCCTTCTATACACAAAATACACGATTTGCCAAAGCCCAATTTGTGCTACTGGGATTCTGTGAGCTCCTTAAGTGTATTCACATCCTCTGCAACAGCAGAAAATGATTATGATACAATCAGAATATGCTGAAGACAAGTTAAACTCTTGCCAGCAGGTTCTTAAAAATCACAAGATCTCTTCACCCCACCCACCCCCCATCCCCAAAAAAGTAATAATATGTCACCACTGATATGTACATCACAATTAGTTTCTGTAAAATGTATCAAATTTTCAATCTTTAATAAAACTTTGTTTTTTTTAATTCCTGATGAATAAATACCAAAAAAATAAAATAAAATAAAATAATGCAGCAGCTAGTTAAGGTGTAAGGCTGCGGATATTGTGTCTCTCTCCCCCTTGGCATTTATTATTATTATTTATTTGTTTATTTATTTTTTTTTTTGCTTCACTTTCACAGATTGGTGGTAATGAGTGATTGCTTAAAGCAATATACATCCACTTTTGTTGTTGTTGTTGGTTTATTGTTTTGTTAAAACTGTCTCCAAAGTTTTCACTGAAACATTTTGAATCACATCAATACTGTGACGTGTACTATGAATAGAAGAGATGGCCAGGTTTTGGCCAGCACTGAAAGTTGACACGGGGGGAGGAAGGGGCCCCTGATGGAGTAAGAATAAACAGGCACTAGTCCGACACGATGTCAGTAAGAGTAAGAGAGAGAGAGAGTGAGAGCAACGCCCGTTAAAATGGGGAATGTGGTTTTGCAGGGTCTGAATTTTTTTGTTTTCTTTTTTTTTTTTTTGTAAATGGCAAAAAAATTTAATCTCATCTATAGTCCTCCTTAGGAAAATCTAATGTAACCAAATTCCCAAATCCCATTCTGAGGCTCTCCATGTCAAAAGTTTCAATCTCTCGCTCTTGCCTTTCCAATAGGTACTTTATTCTCTCGCTGCGTTCCTTCTGAAGGGCAGCCAGCTCTTCTTCAATCTGAAAAAAGCACAATGAACAGTTCTTAATGGACAAGGTCTCCCTGCAGCCGCCCGCAAACACACACGGACATGGAGATGCACACACATGACACACAAATACACGGGAACTCAGAGTAACCTAGACTGGGAAAGGCTGGGAGAGTCCTGGGATAAATGTCTTGTATCTCATCCATATTTAAAACTTGCTCACAAGAATAAAAATGTCCGGGGCCCACCTCGGGGCTAGCACTACCATTCTAGCAAACCAAGCAGCTGGGCTGATCTAGGTCAGTGTCCTGTCTCAGCAGGAAGTGGCTCAGGAGAAGCTAAAAGACACTCAAGCACAATTAGATTGTGCTGCTTTCCCATAGAGAGCCAGATGCCCCCAGGGTCATTAGCAATTTAGTTCTAGAACAGGAGTTGTGAAAATAGTGTCTTACGTTGGTCTCAGGGAAGTACCAGAAGAAAGTACAAATAACTGGTTAAGCAAATAAATGCTTAATGGCGTTGAGATGCTTTATGGAATCTTTTGTACTTCATATTCTTCAGCAATGTTTTTAAAAATATTTTATTTATAATTTATTTGGCAGAGAGCTCACAAGTAGGCAGCGAGGCAGGCGGGGGGGCGGGGGAAGCAGGCTCTACGCTGAGCAGAGAGCCTGATGTGGGGCTCGATCCCAGGACCCTGAGATCATGACCTGAGCCAAAGGCAGAGGCTTAACCCACTGAGCCACCCAGGCACCCCTTTTAGCAATATTTAAAGCAATGAATATTTCTATTCTCATAACATTTATTATGCATGGCAATGTCAGCCTCTTTTCATGTTAATTTTTTTAAAGAGCCCTGCTGGTGATTTCTTTTCGTGGCAAAATAGCTGAAAATAAAAACCAGACCTGCATCTGGCTTCTTCAAACCATTTCGCAGCCATGGTATCAGTTCATAGCACCTTCACAAATGTCTTATCAACTGCCCTGTCACCCATGCCACTCTTCTGGCTCTGAAGGTGTGAAGGGGGTACTCTAGCAGAGTAATAGAGTTTAGGCTGTGGGGTTAGATTTACGTGAGTAACTTAACCATTTGAAGCCTTAATGTTGTGCCTGTGGAATGGAGGAGATTATACCTACCTCTCAGGGGTACTGGGATGATAAAAGCATAAAATAACTGAACAGTGCCCAGTTTAGGTACACAGGCAGGGCTCCATAAATGGCCGTTCCCTATGCCATGGTCCACCCCCCACCCAACTGTATGGGACCCAGAGAACACTCTCATACCTTCTGCTCAAGATGTGCTCTTCGTAGAGACACCCTCTGCTCTAGCTTCTGGAGCTCACGTTCATGCTGTGCCTCTGTTTGCATCTTGATTTTGCTCTGGTAGGCATTGAGCAGCTCCATTTCCTGCTGGAGCTGTAGCCTCAAGGCCTGGCATTCTGCTTCTTGAGCCTCATCTAGCCGTAACTGCGGGCACAAAAGACACACACTGTAATTCATTCCTAGCTTACAGCACCTAGTGACTACTGGAAGAGGTTTCCTTGTTTGGACTGAAACAGGTCCCCTCAGAAAAACAGGTACCTTGGGTACATTCAGAGTTAGGAATCAAAATTAGTGCATTCTGCCCCCATGGGATACAAGGTTTTACAAACACATTCTTAAACATTCTTTCTTAAGAAAACAAAAACATTCTTTTCTTAAAAAAACTGGTTTTCTTAAAACCACATACACAGGAGTCAGGAAGGCTACATGCTCCGGTGATTAAGCCTGTGGGTTTTGGAGGCAGACTCTTGACCTTGAAATCTAGTTCCATGATTCACTCAGGTATGTCGCCTTGAGAAGTTACCCCTCTAAGTCTCATTTTTTTCCTCTCAAGAAAATAACAGTAGTAGTTCCTACTGTCTAAGATTGGTACGAGGATTAAATGAAAGGATTCATATGAAATCCCAGGCATAGTTCTAGATGCATACCAAGTGTTCAGTAAATAGTAGCTATTAACATTATTTTGGCTTTGACTAACCATTTCCATATTTATATATCCTTAACCCTCAAACCACCACACATTTAGATATCCTTAGCTCTAAAAAAATGAATCCAATCTCCATGACACTGGGGACTATCCCACAGTACAGTTATGCTCCTAGCAAGTAATGTTGGTCCCTACAATTGACTATACAAGTTATCCTGCTGGCTAACCCACCTAAAACTCAAGTGATTCAAAATCTCTTTCTCACAGAAGATAGCCTGCATGATCTTAAGGGGCATATTCTGGTTTGAAGTAGTGAAGTCCAGATTATAAAGCAGGCCGATAGAGTTCCCCTTGCTCTCTATAGCTCCTGGACTTTGTATTACACACCACACTGTTGGTTCTGTCTGAGGAATAATGGGCCAAGACAGCCAATCTTTCAATGAGCATAACTGAAGGTTTGGGGCCACTAGTGGGACTATGTTTTGTGGCTGATGATCCTCCTGCCCTGGGCTTGGTTTTGTCTAAAAACTTTTATCAGGCCCTCAGTTCAGCTGGGAACTAGGAGGTTAGAATCCTTGAATTAGACAGTTCTGTCAACCCTGAATTTATCCACATGTTTCCATACAGACACTTTTTCTCCATTTTATGCTCCCCCCCAATCCGTACAATTTGTGACAATTAACAATGTATCTCAGTATCTTAAGAAACTTTTGGAAATGTTACTAGAATAGTTTTAGAAAGTTATCTGCACAGTATATTCTCTAGTACTTTTGGAGGAATATATCACATGAACATGAAATAAATACCATAATCATATTTCTAAAGCATTTTCTAGTAATCAATCCTACCCAGCTTTCACTAAAATCCACTGAAAAGGATACCTCTTTTCTTATTTTCCCAATGAGAAATGAAGGGAGAAGAGACACAAGATAAAAAATTCACTCCACGGCAGGAACAGCCTTATGGATAAATGCCAAAGGGTTTACTGGCTCCCGGTAAGATTTATTAATTCCCTCTTGATGTGGGAGCTTCCTTACCAATAAAGGGAATGAAAGCCTGTTCTTTTCTACTTGTCTTTGTTAATTGTTATGAGCCCTGGTCAAATGGCTGAGAGGCTCATCTTATAGGCAGCTTAGTCCATTGAAACATCTCTATCGTCTCTTATTTCTGGCGTTCTATTATTAACATCTATAACTGTGGGATTTTGTACCAGCTCTGACTCTGTAAAAGTGCCGGTCTAGAAATCAGAGAGGACATTCCAGTATCTGGTATTCATCGCCCCAAAGTTGCGCATATCAAGTCCATTAAAATGTTTTATAGAAGTGTAGGTAAATATCACATCTGTTTCCTAAAGTGGATTAACATGAAAGGATGTGATGGCAGCTGCATAATGTAGTATGGCCAGGCTTATGGGCTCTCCCTGAAATGGGGTCAAATCCCAGCTTCATCACTACTTAGTTAATTACCACTATGTGGGCCCCTAAGCCAGGAGTTGGCACATTATGGCCCAAGGGCCAAATCTGGCTTGCTGCCTATTTTGGTCAATAAGGTTTTATTGGAACATAGACGTGCTCATGCATTTCCGTACCACCTAGGGCTGCTTTTGCATGACAACAACAGAGTTGAGTAGTTGTGACAGCAA